>PVJO010011824.1:0-58107 GCA_004026905.1 Hystrix cristata
TGTAGGAAGGCAGGGCTCCTGGGCAAAGCCTCGCTTACAGAGGGGCGCCGTGTCAGCGCTGCGAGGCGGGAACTCCTCCAGCGATGGAAAGCAAATTAAATAAGCCCGTGATGTCAAAAGTCAAATGCCTGTGATAGAAAATTTCAGAAGCAATTTACCTGAAAAATCTCAAATAGCAAGGTTGACACAGTGTTATAAAAACTTATAGAAAGGGATTTTATCCACAATTATTTAGGAACTTTCCATTTATCTGGAGTGAGGCACAAGCCTCATTGTGTTCTGCAGAGACTATTCTTAATCCTTTGAGGACACAGCCAAGTCTAGCTCGAAGGGACAGCTGAGGGGAGCTGCTGGGCCTGATGATAGATTCTGGCCCTCCTGACCTTGAGCTACACCCTGAGAGCAACAGAAGCTTCAAGTTAGCTGGTCTTTAGGAACATATCGGGGACCCTTTGGGCCTGGCACTGTCCAGAAACTATGAATTGGTCACAGAAAAGGTAGAAGTGTCTTTGCGTGTAGGTCTCACCAGTGTCTTTGGAAGTCACTCATGACCCCTCTTCACACTGATAAGAATCTATCACAATATCCACTTTCCTGCTTGTTTTATGGACCATTTCCCATCATGGCAAAGTTATTTTCTCTTTCCAGAAAATATTATGCCCATAGAAATTGTAGCGATCCCCTCATAGTTTTGCTTTGTTTGGTGGAATATACCTTGTGTTTTTCTGAGTCATTGTGTGGCCCACTTTGTGCAGGTTTCAAAGGTGTGCATTGTGAAATGGAGATAAATGAATGCCAGAGCAACCCCTGTGTGAACAATGGGCAGTGTGTAGACAAAGTCAATCGCTTCCAGTGTCTGTGTCCGCCCGGTGAGTGCCCACCCCCTGCACTGTCTGCTTCTGAAGCACAGAGCTAACTGATCACAGGGAAGGAGAGGGAGGGAGTGTGTGCGGGCTGTGTGAGGTGCTCATTAGAGTGAGCACTTGGTGAGAGGGGTGTGTACGTGTGTGTGTAGAATTGTTGCTGGTTGTCCTTAAGTCATCAGTGGCCAGAAGCACAAGTCTGTTCTTGAATGGCTGCAACCTCTCTGTATGTCTGTTTCAGGGTACTCACTCACAGAAGCCCGAGCTCCAGGCTATTTGGGATCTTGTTTTTTCCCACCAGGTTATATTCTTGAAGCCCTTCTGTGAGATTATTGTTTTTACACATTTTACCCCATGATACCAAATACACAACAAATGAGTTTCCCCCCACCAAGATCATTCCTTTTCTTACCAATAATGCTCTCGTTGAAGGCGTGCCAGATGTTGCCCACAGACAGAGGCCTCTCCGTTTTCTTGCCAGAGTGGCCTTCACACGTCTGAGGACGCTGTCTCTGTATGAGGCCTTGTCAGTCTCTCTGCCGAGGTGAGAGCGGCAGTGCAGACCCAAGAGCCTCTGGCTGGTCCCCGCCCTGGCCGCTCAGCTTGCCCGTTGAGAACAGTCGTTCTGTTTGGTGATCTCCTGACATGTGTCCTGCCGGGGACCTCGCCCACCCCCAGGGGCATCGTGCTCCCAGTGAAGGAGGACGCAGAGCAGTCTTTGACTTGTGTCACCACTGTGCCTCTTCAAGGTTTCACAGGGCCAGTCTGCCAGATTGACATCGACGACTGTTCCAGTACTCCATGTCTAAATGGAGCCAAGTGTATCGATCACCCAAATGGCTATGAGTGCCAGTGTGCCACAGGTAGGCGTCCGCTCACTTTCCTTCCCCTGGAGATCTCTCTGCACAGCAGGGGACTTTCCTCTGCCAGCTGTTCTGTGAGAACACAGAGAGGGCTCTGCTGTCCCTCACAGCCAGGCGCTGTCCTGTGTGGGGGGAGTTGCCAGCTGCCCTCTCTGTTCTCATGGTTCCTCCTGCTGGACCGGCCTCCTCCTCAAAGGTAGCAGTCGGGCCAGGACCTCCCGCTGGTGCCCATGTTGTCCAGATCGATGCGGGCAGCAGCGAGCTTCCAGCTGGCCTGACTGACTCCTTTGGGAAGGAGAAGGATGCTAGTGGAGAGCGGTTGGTCTGTGGGCTTTCGGCAAAGGCCTGTGTCCTCTGAGGCAGTGGCTGGGAAAGCATCTCAGGGCCGAGTCTGTGCTTGTGCAGAGGCCTTCTGCATCCCCGAGGTGGTTTCCTCAGGATCAGGTGTGGAACTGACGGCGGAGAACTGTGGCTGCGAAAGCAGGGGGCTCTTTGCTGACTTCGGGTTCTACGGTCCAAAAGGATGTGTTTACACATGTTCTATATTACTTGGTCTCTGGCCACATTTTCTCTCTTGGGAGTAGGTTTCCTTAAACCAAGTACCTTGTTACACGTTTGCTTCTGCCCAGGTAGGTAATAGGGAGAAGGCCTAGAAATTATTAGAAAAGGTGATGTTCTTACATGGCTATTTGAGAAAGAAGTTACAAATACATTTCAAGATATCGTGTTACTTTAGAGAATTGATTCTTAAAGGATTCTAGGCACTGTGCAAATGATTTCTTTTTCATTACAGAAAAGGAAACTTTGTCCCCAAAGTCATTCAGAAAGTTAATATTGCCATTGTTAGACCTTCTCGGTGAGACCATCTCCAGTGAGACCCTGAACTTTCGTTTCCTTTACAGACTGTTGGGTTTGTTGGAGAAGCTCCAGGCTAGGCCTTCCTAGGCCAGATTCTCTGTGTAGAGCAGGCTTCACTGGGGAGGGACAGAGCCCTTGAACTCAGTTTAACCCCAGTGTGAGGCCTTATGGAACCTCAGGAAGAGGTGAAATAGAAGTGTAATGAAGCCTTGCATGCAGGAACTATTGCTTGTTCCTTTTTCATTTCAGTGTTCACACCTGGTTCACTCATTGTATTCAACAAGTATTTATGAAAAACCTAGTATATATGCACAGCACTCTGGGAAGGATTGGCAGGAATAAAGAAATATTCTGTTTTCTGTTGTCAAAAATGGGAAGGTGAGAAGCATAGAAACATTAATTGGTACCTGTGGGTTGGGTTCGGGAGGAAAGGAATTCAGGCGTAAACACATAAAGGAAGATGTTGAGAGAATTTCCCCTGATGACTAGCAAGAAGCTGCCGAGATTGAAGCATCTTTCAAGGAAAATCAGTCATCAGTCAGCAAGGTGTTTCATTTCTGCAGCTTTGATTGGAAACCTTTATTTAGAGCACACTTACCCAGGCTGGCTTTCTAAATCAAACTCTCAAGCTCCCTGCTCAGCACTGGCAATTGTAATTTTCCCTGTTGGGTAATTGGATGAACTGCCCTTGGCTTGAGCTGTGCACTGTCTACCTTGGTTTTAAAGGTTCCTTTGTAAAATCCTCCCCAGGTTTCACTGGTCTGCTGTGTGAGGAGAACATTAACAACTGTGACCCTGACCCCTGCCACCACGGCCAGTGCCAGGATGGGATTGACTCCTACACGTGCGTCTGCAGCCCCGGGTACATGGGTGCCATCTGCAGTGACCAGATTGATGAGTGTTACAGCAGTCCATGCCTGAACGATGGGCGCTGCATTGACCTAGTGAATGGCTACCAGTGCAACTGCCAGCCGGGCACATCAGGTAAGCCCACGGTGGCTGTGTGTGGTCGGAGTCTCACTGTTTCTCAAACACAGTTCATATAGACATCTGCAGTGTTCTTGACATTTGCTCAGGAACCTAAAATAAGGCCCTAACTTGAAGAAGCACAACCAAAGCCATAAATATCTCAGGCACGTGACGCTGTTCAGTGGAGAACTAGGGGACCATAACTGTGCCGATCTAATGATTTTGTCTCTGTATTTTTAATTAAATGAGGCCTACCACTTCGAAATGTGAGGTTATTTTTAAAATAAAAACTCTCTTGCCTTTGTGGCTTGATAGGTGTTCTTTTTTTTTTCTTTAAGCCACTCTACTTAGATTAATGAATTTCTCCTCCCCGCCTTCTCTTTTCCCCACCCTGCCTCTTTCTTTCTTTCATTCCTGTAGTCTCCTTTCTTGTTCTTCATTGAGACAGTTTCTTCTGCCATTTGTGTGTGGAGGGCCTCAGGCACTTGGGGGTGGAGATTCTAAGGGGAGGAGACAGTCTGCTGCACATTGTGGTAACTGAGGCTGCGCAGAGGTTGTTGTCTGTCCCCCGAGTTCCATGATGTTCCCTGATCCTGCCTGAAGTCTCCTGTTAGGTGTGTGGCCCTGCTGCTCCTTCTTGGGGAGACTTGGAATTGTTTTTTCAGGCAGCGGCATTTCACAATTTTTATTCTGTTTTTTGTATTTGAAGAGTGATTATGGTCACAACTGTGGTTAATGGACAGAGAAGTTCTGTGTCCCAGATCAAAAGGAAATGTATTAGTGGGAGATTAATTGATGTGTGCTTTTGCTGGAAAGGAACCTGCCAATATCAGGGATGATTTATTGAGAAACTCATCCTGGACTTAAGGAAAATGGCCTGTGTAGGGGGCAGAGGTAAGGAGGTAGTTAGCCGCCCTCTTTTTATTGTGTTACTTCCAAATCCATTTCTCCAAACTTGTCGAAGGCCTTGGACTCCATCCAGGGCCGCACACATGCCAAGTTTAAAAACAAAGTCCTTTTTGAATTGCTCGAGCATATGAAAAACATCCCATGCCTTCAGAGCTGAAAATGCCTTCCCCCTCCCCACATTTAGATACCTCCCTCAAAGGGCTGAATAGACCTTTGTGAAGCCTTCCAAAAGCAATTTGCTTCTGGGCTGGTCCCCAGACACGAGAAATTGCAGTAGGAAAAGAAACGTGAGTGATTTTCTAGCAGTGAGTAGTCACCTTTAGAGTGGAGAGGCTGCGCTGGGCTTTGCAGTAGTTCCCATTAGAACAGTGTGCTGAAGCCCTGAGTGAGTGGTGGGTTGGCGAGTGCTTTGTTTTCTCTGGGATCAGATCGTTACTCCAGGACGTATCAGGTGTGTTTTCTGAGGAGGACAGAGTGGGCATGTACAAGTGGCTGTCACTGAGAAAAGGCAAGTGTCTGCGGCAGGCAGCGTGGAGAGAAAGGCCCAGGGTGTCCAGAACCCTGCCAAATCCTGCCTGCAGCTGTTCGAGGAGTTCAGGCAGGGAGCTGCAGCAGCATAAAGAATTGTTGGTCTGTAACGAGTGGAGAAAGAACCAGCATGTGCCAGGGCCTGGGTGGAAAGTCCATTAAATCAGGCATTATTAAGAGACTCTCACAGAGTACGAATCCGTGACCCATTTATAATATGGTCTGTTTTGGTAGGTTGGTGTTTGGGTGGGTTATGGAGATAAGGGACACATGGCAGCTTGCTAGCTCCAGTTGTGATAGTCACTCACTGGGTAATTAAAGTTAGATAAACTATTCAGAGTCACTTTCAGTTGCCTTCTCTCATCTGTGCTTTTATGATGATACTGTCTAAGTAATTAGTTTATTTGCATTTCACGTAACAAAACCCGGCTTGAGCTAGCTGAAAGAAAAATTAACAGACAAGTAAACAACAAAATAGTTTAGTGAAAAAAACAAATTTATCTCATATACAAATTTTAAAAAACAACTTAGTGAAGGCCCACAGGAGCGTCTTATAGATCTTAGCAGGAATGGAATGAGAAGGCCCAGAGAAAATGGCACAGCGCAGGGCAGTTTTCAGATCTTGGCTCACATAAGTCAAATTTCTACATAGAAGTTCATTGGCTTGGCCTTAACCCAGACATGGCTCCCAGCTTGGTAAACAGTGGCCGCTGGGCTAGAGCCACCTTATTGCCGGGGCTTCATGGGAGTGAGAGTAAGGTCATGTCAGTCAGGGGCCTGAAGCATCTCCCTAGGGCACATGCTTATATACAGGAATATAGAGATTGCTTTTTCATTTGTGGCTAGTGAGAAAGAATAGCCTCCCTAGCACTGCAAGAAAGCATGGCATGCTAGAAAGCTTAGAGCCAGAGGACAAGGCTCAGTTCCTGGCTGAGCCTGCCCTTAACTGGCACTCTGCAAGTCAGCTGTGCCATCTTTAAAAGAAGGGTAACAGCTGGATTCTCAGCTTGGCTGAGAGGAATAGAGAAAAGCCATGAAAAGTGCACCTAATAATGACTGTCTTAGTTACTTTCTCATTGTTGGGATGAAATTTGTGACACCACAAGTTAAAGGATGAAAAGTTTATTTTAGGTGACAGTTTGTAGAGGTTTCAGTCCTCAGTCAGCTGACTCCAAGGCAGGGCAGCAGGGCAGAGGGGCATCCCAGAGAAGAAACAGTCCAGGCAGGAAGGCAGAGCAGAGCAGGAAGGATGCAGGGAAACCATTCTTTCTCTTTTTATTCTATGTAGCTACAAATCTGTTCGTTGTGGGTCATTGAAGGTCTTCCCATCATCCACACCCACAGCTAGGCTAAACCAGTCAATGGACTGATCCAGTTATTGCACACCCATGATCCAGCCTCCTCCCAAAAGCCCCACTATGAGTGCAGGAGGTTTTAGGGGGACATCAAGATATAAGCCATAACAATCACTTGATACATTTTAAATATAATGATTATTAATCAGTCTCAATCTAGTTTGTGAGTGTATCAAAATTATGATATTTGTCTTAGAAGTTTTTTTTCATTCTTATTGGAAGTTTTCATTTTTAGACTTTTTATACTACCAGGGTATTATTCTGAGATATTCAGAGAACATTATAAAATCCATGTTAAATAAATAACAGAATGTTGTGGGTATTTCCTTACCATTACAGAACAGTGATAACAATAATAGTTGATACATTGCTTTCTGTTTAGTTATCCATATCTAAAAGCAAATCCGTGTTCATACAGCCAGACCCTTCCTTTCTTCTGGGGAACACAGACGGGAGTAAGGCAGCGTAACTCAGAAGCAAGTTCTCTAACGTTAAGATTCATCCTGAAAGAAAAAAACAAGATGTATCCTGAGCTTTAGCTTTTAGCACTGATGGTCAGTGTCAAGCTTAGGATAACGGACACAAGTTCCAAAATTTTAATTTTGACTTCAAAGCTCGAATTTTATTTTTGGCATACAATATTGTTGGTTATTTTCCTCAAAATGACAGCTTAATTTCTTTTACCAAATATTTGCTAAAGCTCAAGTCTGATTAGCTTTGGTTTATCTGTCAGTTTTTCTTCCGTTTAAAATGGGGTTCCATGTAGAAGGCAGGTATTTCCACTTACAACTCAGACACTTGCATAACAGCTTTTCTTGGACACAGGCTTGCGTTTGCATGCACAGAAGTGCTTTATGTGCTGGGTCTAGTGGTGCCCACCCATGATCCCAGCTACCCAGGCAGCTGAGGCAGGAGGATCACAAGTTCAAGGTCAGCCTGAGTAACTTAGTGAGACCCTGTTTCAAAATAAAAAATAAAAAGTGCCCAGGATGTTGTTTAATGTTCCCTGGGTTCAATCTCAAGATCTCCAGTCCTGCAAAGAAGGAAAAAAGAAGCACTTTATGTGTACTTCCCATTTCCTCATGGAATGGTAGAGATATACTCAAGGTTTGACACTGATAAAGTTACAGAGTTAATAATTTTAATCTCTTCATGAAAACCCTTCTTAGGCGAAACTGGCGCTTGGGTTTGTTTAACTGTGGGCAGGAGGGTGTGAAGAGGCTGTGACCACTAGCACAGCTTGGTGCCGCTGCCTGCATTCTTACTGAGATGCCAGCAGTTTTACCCCCATTACCTTTGCACCATCAGTGTGAATTTCAGCACAGCGGAAAAAGCAAATAATGGCTAAGTATGAGTAATAACATCCTTTTTACCTCCAACACCCTTTCCCCCCACCCCAAAGAGTCTGTGAATTGTACTCTTTGAGAAGTGCTGCTTTGTTTTGTCCAAGGCTGCCTAGACTCTCCTTAAACTTCTGAATATATAGCCTCAGAAGCAAGAGCTGTGGTATTTGGTAACACGCAATGGTTTCTGTCTGGTCGTCTCTTTGCAGGAGTTAATTGTGAAATTAATTTTGATGACTGTGCTAGCAACCCTTGTGTCCATGGCATGTGTGTGGACGGCATCAGTCGTTACAGTTGTGTCTGCTCGCCGGGATTTACAGGTATGCCCCGTGTCCTGTCGCCATTCCTTCAGTCCCACCACTTTGGGAAAATGACATCTAAGGGGAAATTACCTTTCAAATGTCTCCTGTTTCTTGGTCTCTCTGGAAGGTAGAAATAATGCTTCTGTGCTCCTCTGAATCACCGTTTAGCTTTCTAGTGCTCTCTAAATGGAAACATACTATTTTTCATTCATTCACATTTTCAGACCTCATGTTTCTTGCTACCTGAAAATAATTCCTCAACAGATTATAAGCTTCCCTTGCTGTTCATAAATCAAATTGCGCCAAAGCCACCTTTGTTTTCCTTCAGGCAGTAGTCAGTGCCTTCTGTGAGGCCACCGCAGGTTAAACTGCATGAACACACAAGGGTCCTTCTTCGCAGAGGCGGATGAGGACATTATTTGAGGGACCATCCCAGTTTGGCTAGTAAGAGGGAGAGCTTTCTGGCCAGAAGGAAGAAAGTAAATGACTAAAATAATTTTGTGTATAATTCTTGCTAAAGTTTAAGCAGTAGAGCATTTGCATTTGTGTACGTGTGCACACATGCACACTACACATCTCTCTCCTCTTTTTCCTTGTTAATATTACCTTCATTTTTACCTTTCTGATCAGAACATTGTGGAGGTTCCTGAGGAGTCCTGGTCCTTTTTGACATTGAAGTCTGTGACTTGCACCATCAGGGGCATGCACTGTGTATTCTGTTCTTTCTGGACAGTGCCATCCACAGCAGGCACTAATACAATAGTACCCTTTAATAGTACCCTCCCACAAGACTGTGGGAGGTTGGAGATTTAGTTCAGTGGTAGAGCACTTGCCTAGCAAGTACAAGGCCATGAGTTCGATCCCCAGCACCACCCCTCATTCCCCCCCACCACGCCGCCAAGAAAAAAGAATTACCATGTGGTCATTTGTTTCCCAGGTGAGAAACTTCCTTGAGAGCTTTTGATAAGTCTATCAAAGGGCCATCAGAGCCACTCCAGGAGGATGTCTGCCATTCGCTTGCTCTGGGAACTTTGCGCTCCGTTTCACAGGCATTTCAACTGCTCGATGTGACTGTAGACACTCTACAGTAGTGTTTGTGGCTCCAGTAGGTCTCAGTGATTCCTGTTCACTGAAGGTCACTGAGAAGCCAGCTGTAGTGAAAACTTCATGCCCAGGCCCCACACTACTGTGGTAGCCTGATGGACTTGTGTCTCCTGAAAGCCTTCACTCCCAGATCAGGTGGCCACCAACGGAATACACAAGAATCTCTGCCGGGTAGAGTTGTCGGGTATTGTTGTAAATGGGTAATGTAAGCACTGAACTGAGTGCCCTGTCTCACTTAATCACAGCTGTTAGAATTCCTGGGTCTCACTGAGAAATCCGCAGTTCAGAGAGGTGAAACGGCTTGCCCTGCTCTGCAGCCAGGACCCCACTGCTGTGGTCTGAGCTGGAGCAAGGCCGTTCTCCCTGCACTGCACAGCCTCAGCAGTGGCTTCTTTTTGGATGTATGTAAGGCCTTCTACTGAACTGAATTTATTTTTGAAATGTCAGTGAATCATATTATTTCTCTTTTTGGCATTCAGCAACCCAGCAAGGTCAAGGAAGAAGGACATAGGCTAAAAATATTCTAAAATAAACTTAAGGTGTAGCGCAAAAGTACATAACCAAGAAATGGAATGTTTTGGTTACTGGGTGGTACCCTGTTCTTGGAACTGTTTTCTGTGCCTCAGATTCTTTTTTAATCAACTGCTGAAAATATCTAAAATGACTGTGGTATACATTCATGAGCGGTAAATGTGAGGTTTTTTGTTCTTTCCCTTTAATGCTTTTCTCCTACCATTTTAGTAACAGTTTTAAGAGATTTAAGGAAAATTTTATTATTTTTAAAGACTAAGTTCTCCATTCTCCTAGGACCTCTTGATACTTTTTGGTTAAATGAAGGAGAGTAAGGAATCGTGCTAATCCTAAAGCTACTTTTCTGTTTCCCAAAGCACCGCCATACCCCGTATCTTCCTGAATTCTCCTAACAGTCCAGAAAGGAAGCTCTGCTGAGCTCACTTAACAAATAAGGCAGCCAAGAGGTGGAGCTTGCTATGCCCATGTTTTCACCTGGAGAGTCAGAGAGCGCTGTGAATTCCCAGAAGTCAGGGAACCCCCTTTTCATCCTGCTGGGGGGGTTCTGGCACAGAGGAAACACTCAGTAAATGTTACTGGGTGACTGAATGAAGCGGACTCACAGACCGCCCTTCTGCTATCCAGCCCAGAATCTAGAGTCAGGACTGTACTGTTCATTAAATACCAGTCCACTGAATACCTTCAGAGTAAGAAACAGGAAATAATTTCTCATTTCAGCAACTTCTGAACCCTAGAGGGTGCATAGTTGAACTGGGTATTTCCGATGCTGAGTGGACATTGAGAGGGTAGGACTTGGCTTTTGGACCAGCTGCCAGTCCACACAGCAGACTGAGCAAGGAGGCCATAAAGATGACTTGCACATTTATTGTAGGAAAAGTTTCAACAGAAATGAAGGGCTGCAGAGGTGGCTCAGAGGTAGAGCCTTTGCCTGGCATGTGTAGGGCCCCAAGTTTGATGCCCAGAACACTAAGTAAATAAATATTGGGAAGCTGAAGCAGGAGGATCACTTGTGCCTAGGCATTACAAGCTGGCATGGACAATATAGTGAGACCCCATCTCTCAAACAACAAACAAACAAAAGAGCACATGAAGAAAACTTTGGAGAGGCTTTCTCAAAAGTGCTCACATGGAACAAAGCTGTTTCCTGTCATCCTTCACTGCAGTGCAGGCCCAGGGCAGCTCCATAGTTGGAGGACTCTGGTTCATGTCTTGGTGCCAGTGGCAAACATCTCAAAGAACCAGTGGTTGGGTTGAAGGAAAAAGTATTTTTAAACAAATTCTTAATAAAACAGTTAGAGGAAAAGAGTAACCACTTCCAGATTATGGGTCTTCACCGCAAGAACCACCAATAATGGTTTAGAGAGCAATGGAGGGTGAAAAAAATGTTAATACCCATACTTTAAAGGGCGTGTATCTGTTTCATTTGGAATTTCCTGTTCTAAATGCAGGGTTGCTCTTTCTTAAATTTAAACAAAGTGCTTTTTTTAAAAAAAAAAATCTGAATCAGGGCATTGTAGTCTTTGAAATTTATAAATTCTTCATAGCAGGTTGCTTGATTTCACTCATTTATAGAATTATTGGAAATTTTAAAATTTTGTATCATTTCAGAATATGTAGTTCAATCTCAATTATTGAAACTTTACCATATAAAACACTTGTAGGTTGGGGATTTAGCTCAGTGGTAGAGCACTTCCCTAGCAAGCGTAAGGCCCTGAGTTCAATCTTGGCACCAAAAAAAACAACTTGTAAAATTGTCACATGCTACTTTATTCAGCCCAGTGCAGTGAAGACCGGGGCTATCACAGACACCCTTTCACATGTCAGTCTTGGATATGTCCTGGAAGAAGAGCTTACTCACTTCAATTTCTTATGCTCCCATCATCTGCACTGTTAGAAGATATTAAGTATAATTGCTTAGGGCAGAATTTCTCAAAATCTAGTGTTTGAAATGCCTGCATCACAATCTGTGGCGATAGAACCCAAGAATCTCATTTGGAACAAGTACTTTAAGTGAGTATTTTACATACTAAAGTGGATTTGAGACCCACTGGCCTAGATTAGGAGACACTGAATTGTTTTCTCAGTTACCAGGGAACAATAAAATTATGCTTAGAGTCCGCTTCTTGAGGCAGAAAATAGATTAATGAAACTGTAAGAGTAAAAACAGAATAGCTTTTCTTCTTAGTCAGTTTAATCATTAACCTAAGTTAGCAGTCTATTGAGTAAGCATTCCAGTTAATTGTGATTTACTACAGATAGAAATAAAAGAGGTTGGTTAACTGAAGAACTAAACCAGCAGACAGGCCAGCAGAAAGCATGTCATGAAGGCTCTTTTTTTTGTTGTTTTTTTGGTGCTGGGGATCAAACTCAGGGCCTTGCGCTTACTAGACAGGCACTCTACCGCTTGAGCTAAATCCCCAACCCCCATGAAGGCTTTTTTGAGCACACTCATAGCAGCATTAAGACACTGATGACATTTGTCATTCCTTCATTGTCTTGTGAAGTTTCCCCATTCCTAAATTGGAAGGAAAAAGATACACACCTCAGAAGGCTACACCTGTTTCAGTGTTTTGTTAACTTTGCTTCACTATCAAATGGTAATGCTCTTAGAACCTTCTCTGCATGGCATGGGGTGCTTTTGAGTATCTTATTTCTGAAACTCTGATGTTTAGCACCTCAGGGCACCTTGTAGTCTGTGTAGATAAAGAAGGTCAGCATCTGTGTCTCACAGTTGCGGTACTTCGAGCGGTTGGGGTTTGCGTAACACTGACCCCTTCTCTACAGGGCAGAGATGTAACATTGACATCGACGAGTGTGCCTCCAATCCCTGCCGCAAGGGCGCAACGTGCATCAATGATGTGAATGGTTTCCGCTGCATGTGCCCTGAAGGTCCCCATCACCCCAGCTGCTACTCGCAGGTGAATGAGTGCCTGAGCAATCCCTGCGTCCACGGGAACTGTACTGGGGGCCTCAGTGGGTGAGTAGTGGCCATGTGTCAATAGTGTCTTATTGATCTCTGTTGAGCCAGTTGGTTTTTAGTACTGGTGAAAGCCTGCAGAAGACAGGTGGGTGAAGACTTAACCTGAATAAGTCAGCTGGAACCTTGACCTGAAACTTGGCTGCAGGTTTTGGTAGTCTGAAGTTTTTCAAAGTGTAACCTGGTCCATGGAAAGCTGACTTTCCTTCTATGACTGAAGTCTTAGACGAGAAATTGTCTTTTTAACATAAGTGATCAGAGGGACATCATGGGAGGAATCCAGACGTATTTCATGAGTCTTTGGCAATCACGTTTTAGTGCTGATTACAGGATTGAGTTTGAGGTGTGTTCTAGCTTGATTTTTGCCTCCTGCTTAAACACAGACCAGCTTTGTTCTATACCTGTGTGTAGTGTACAGTAAAATTGGTTCAGCCAACCTTAGATGTAGTTCTGATAAAGTATTTGTAGTTGGCATACCCCTCAGAATTGTGTGACACATTGTTAAATTTTGGAACTCTAGGGTAATCTTTGGTCCCTTGAGCTTGCCATAAGGCAGGGCTTTTTTTTTTTTTAAGACAGAGTTTTGAGCTTTGCAGTTTGGTAGGCTTCCAACAGGTGAAAGAAAAAAAAGGAATGTTTTAGAGATATGGAAAACAAAGTTTTTTAAGCAATGAATTAACTCAACATTCCTGTTTCAGAGTACACCAGTCTTCAAAGCACCCCTCTCCTCTACTCTATTCCTACAATCTAAGATAAGATGGCTGTCATTTTTTGATTCTGCATTCTAAGTTCTGTGACATTTGAATTGGAGATCATATACATTTCAGTTACTTTCATTGTTGTGCCTTTTCTTGCTCAGTACCATTGGTGCTTCTTGAGACAGGGTTTCAGGTCAGAACAAAGCCTGATTCAGATATAAGACATCCTAGGAACTCCCCTGTGTGCCTAAGTCTCTGCTCCTAACGTATTTCTTGTTATCTAGTTTGCATCAGAAACCAGGGATCCTAAGGTTTGCATTACCTTTGTTTTATGTACAATAAGCCAAGCAAATTTATGTGTGTTAGTGTTTCCTTTGGATTAGCCCAATATATCTGACAAGCTGTCACTTACATATGAAATTTCACTATAATTAATTACAATTCCACTAACTTTTTGGTGAGCCAAATCACTAGATAGGCATGTAAGATTTACCTCATTTGCACAGTGATACAGGTATGCATTTGTAGAAGATTAAAATGAAATTAGCTTATGAGATCCTCTTTCCCTCACTTCTTCACCAACTCCTTTATTTCACACCGTGACTTGATTGTACATTTGTTCCTCTCACAAGAAAAAAATTCTGTCTTCTTTCAGATATAAGTGCCTCTGTGATGCGGGCTGGGTTGGAATCAACTGTGAAGTGGACAGAAATGAATGTCTTTCTAACCCATGCCAGAATGGGGGAACGTGTGATGATCTGGTGAATGGATACAGGTGCACTTGCAAGAAGGGCTTTAAAGGTAAAAGTAGAGCACATCTTTTTTACATCTGTCATTGTCTTGTTGCATACTGCTTGCCTCACTTGTTTTCATTTCTTTTTTCTTATCCATTTAATAGCAAACACTGATCAATTAGTGTTTGCGAGACACTTGGGGAATAAAAGCGTGAGTAGATACAATTTCTATCTCTACTGAGCAGAGAGATTAGCTGTTGGTGCAGTAATATTTCAGACGATCAGTTTAGACACAACTGAACAACTTTGGACACATGTCTGATGGCAAGTTGATTGTTCTAGGTTTGATTCTATGATAATTTAGCCATGTTTTCAGAGCTTTTCTAACAAACTCTTATACATGGAGCTATTCTTAGATACTTAGTTTCCTGTTGCCTTCTAGAAAAATGCAGAGTGGGAATTATGTAAAAATCTCTCTCTCTCTTTTTTTTTTTGAGTTGCCACTGTTGTATTTCTACTATCAGTTTTCTCTAGGAAACTCATGAGAGAGAAATGTATGGGTAAATAATTTATGCTTGGATACTTACCTATCCACTTTTTTTTTTTTTTTTTTGGTGCTGGGGATCGAACTCGGGTCCTTGTGCTTGCAAGGCAAGCGCTTTAACCATTGTGCTAAATCCCCAGCCCTTTACCTATCCACTTATTCACTGATTTCCCCGCTCAAAAATTGCACTTGGATATTGTGATACATCAAAATATTTTGGAGCCACTTTATTTGATTATAGAATGAGCATCCTAGTCCAAAACTGTGAAATCCAAAAATGCTTCAAAATCTGAAACTTTTTGAGTGCCAACATGATGGCACAAGTGGAAAGTCCACACCTGACCTCGTGTGTGAAACTTTGTTTCATGCATAAAATTATTAAAAATATTGTATAAAATTACCTTCAGTCTATGTGTGTAAAGTATATGTTAAACATAAATAAATATGCTGTTTAGACTTGGATCCCATCCTCAGGATGTCTCATTGCCTATAAGTAAGAACTCCAAACTCTCCAGAATTCCTAAGTATAAAATATTTCTGCTACCAAGCATTTCAGATAAAGGATACTTGGCCTGTACCTAAAATTTTTCTGAGACATATTTCAGTTATTAATTTTCCGACGTATTGCATTATATTTACAAAGAAACTTGTAGGTTCAAAAGCACTTTCCTTTCTTTATGTCATTGAGACTTGATTATCAATGAGAAAACTAAAAATCAAAATGTAAAGTCCAAGCGCGCATGCCCCATGAACAGTAGAATACAATTGAACCTAGACCTTTGTGTTCTTAGACCATCAGTTTCTTCTTCTCAGTACTATAGTGTCTTTGTTTCAAGGCTCTATGCCAGACTATATTGAGGATACAAAGGTATTCAATATTTGGGTACCGCACTGCCCTCACTCATCCTTCATTACTTTTCTTCCTTTTTTACTGGGAGTAAATTCATGCCTTAAATCGGGAGAAAACAACTCTGTGACTTCAGGAAGTGCCACATTGATGAGAGTCTGTGCAAATGAATGAATGGGCATGAACCAGAGACTTTGATTGAGCTCAAAAACATTTTCTCTTTTTCTGGCCAGAAACTTTATATAAAAGTGTCCTATGTATCAAACAACAAGCTTTTCAGCCGTAAGGAGCTTCTAGGTGCATTATTAAGAAATTACTTGTATTTGAAGGAGCATTATGTTTTTAGGCCATTAGAATAGATTATTCTTCCTTCCATCTTTCTGACTGATTGATGACTTATCAACTGGTGGCATGTCAGAGATTTGTGACCAAAATGAATGGTGTCAACATGGCCTGAAGAAATGATTAAAGTCTTACTTTTTACGCCTGAGAGAATGGGTCAGTGATGCAGGTAATGAGAAGGCAGACAGTTTCACTGTGTATGGTTTCTCTTTTTTTTGCCCATAGGCTACAATTGCCAGGTGAACATTGATGAATGTGCCTCAAATCCATGTCTAAACCAAGGAACCTGCTTTGACGATGTTAGTGGCTACACTTGCCAGTGTGCGCTGCCCTACACAGGTGGGTACCACAGAAGCCAGCAGGAGGGATTGTGGGGGTGGCCTTGTCACATCAGTGCGTGTGTCTGAGTCTCAGGGCTGCAGGTCTGTGGGCCACTGGTGCTGCTCTGAGGGATCACTGCCTGGCTGTCCTTCATGCCCTTGCTGACTGCATCTTGAGTTTTGAGAAAATGCTGTGATGGAGAAACACATTTACCCTCTTTATGCTTTGGAGTATGAATTTTTAAAAACATTATGATGGCTGGAACCTGCTACATAGCTGATGGTTTAGTCTATCACTGGAATGGACTATGTGTTTCCATGAACTTTGCTGTTAGTCTTAATTTCAGTAGCACAACTACCATTTATCGGTAATTTACTGTGTGCTAGACACTTTTTCTGGTGGTGGTGGGGATTGAACCCAGGGCTTCTCATGTGCTGAGCAAGAGCTCTGCCGCCCAGCTACACAGCTAGAAGCCACAGTTTCTATACTTTGGGCTATTTAATCCTATCTTCAATAATTCTATAGTATAGAATTTCATGTCACCAATTTATACATGAGAAACCTGAGGCAAAGGGAACTCAGAAAAATAAATGGAAGACCTAGAATTTCCTAAGTCTCTGAGTCCTGGTAACTGCCATTCCTCTCCCCACACTCAGTGCTTCTGTCTCCTGAACTCAGAAGTATTACCCTCTGATTGGTTTACACACAGAGAAGGCACAGTTGTGGTTTTATTTCAATCAGGTATTCATTTCAGGTAGTATTTTGCTGTGTGCTTGAGGCATTTCTTTTTGTTTTCTCTTATTATGGCCCTCCTATGATTGGTTGTACTTGTGTGTGCCTTGCTTACCTCCTCATCCATGGGAACAAAACAAAAACATGGACCATGGCTTTGCCTGTTTCATGCCTGTGTTATTAGTCTCCTGGAGTCTTGGACTGTTACTAATAGAAATTCATACTGACCTTGAGCTGTATAGAGCAGCAGGAGGACCATAAGTATAACTAAAAGATTCTCTTCTATACTGCTGTCTATACGAAGCTAAAAGAAATATTACTGTAGGGAAACTGCATTTAACCTGCCTGGCTCCTAAACCCAAAGTTACAGAAGATTCAGACAAACCTTAGACCAAGCATAGTATGAATAAATGTCATTCCACAGAGGCAGTGCTGATCCTGTTTGTTGGCAGTGAGATCATCTCATGACTGTGAAGACTCAGAATCAACAGCTGTGGGGACATGTATGCAGTTGTGACCATGCTCAGCCATGTCACAGGCTTACTTGCTGTGTGTCTTAGATGTCCACTAGCTTGAGAAAACCTGTACTGTCATCAAGCTACTCAAACACACTGAGAATATTTAGTTGTATGTGGGCTGTTGATTTTTTATTAGCAAATAATCCAATTAAAGAATTTACGCTGTGTGGTCTTGGAGAAATAAATCTAACCAAAAGACTATATGCAGATTAACATTTTAATTTGGTGTGGCTAAAATTTCTAGGCTTTGCAGAGTTTGCCCACCAAAGGGAACCAAGTGCCATTGCTGTCCTTTGTAGGTCACTTTTCTGAGCAGATACTAAAAACTTGTTTGGGGCCATTGTGGCGAAATTTTGCAGTATTTTTTTCTTTCTGAAAACAACATTTTTAGAATGAAATTTAAAGTTGAGTTTGTTATAACTAGACCTTAATAAAACCTCACCCCCCTTTTAATGGAAGCTTTTGTATTTAATGTTATTTTACTGGAAGTGTGTATCTAACATGCTAAGGTGGAGGGTATTGGTGGGCTGATGTCAGTGATATGTTGCTATGGTTACAAGGAGATTAGGTTGCTCAGAAAGCGGCCCCCTCCCTGTTCCCACATTCCCCAGAACAGGGTAGCAGGGTGGGAGACAAGGGAGGCTCTGCTGCTGTTGCTTCCTTGCTGATGCAAGGGCGCATCTGTGAAGCTGTGTAGCTAAGTCGTAGCTGTGGAGATGCAGAAACTATCCCCTTTGATACAGCTGTCCAAACCCAGGTGACCACTAATAACAGTGAAGGTGATGCCAGCCCGATAGTGATTGAATGCTCACTCTGTGTATCTCATTAGCAAATAAGAACTTTTCTGCATTTTTTTCACTTAATCCGTAAAAAATCTTCTGAGATGCATACCATCCTAATTCTTTTTTATTCATGAGGAAGGCTTAAAGAAGGTAAATAACTTGCCCAGGGTTAGAAAGTCAGCAATGTGAGACCAGGACTGAAAGGACCACGGGTCCCACAGGCCCTGAAGCTTCCAAACCACACTTTAGATTTAAATTCTGAAAACATCTTGGGCGTACAGTTTGGGGAAATCGTTCTTTCTTTGGCTGGTTCTCTGTCATGAACTCTTACCGTTTATTTTCCAGGCAAGAATTGTCAAACAGTGTTGGCTCCCTGTTCCCCAAACCCTTGTGAGAATGCTGCTGTTTGTAAAGAGGCACCTAATTTTGAGAGTTACACTTGCTCGTGTGCGCCTGGCTGGAAAGGTAATAGCGTGGGGATAGAGAAGCCAAGCACATGCATTTTTTCTGAGCTTTCAGCAAAATGGTCAGGTCGCCAGAGGACACAGAAGCCTGCCCATTTTCTTTGTCTGCCAGTCTTTGTCAGTCTTTGCACAGGAGTTGCTAACTGGAATGCGTCGTCCATGGCTTTGGGGCCCTCTAGTGGCTGAAGACTCCAAACCAAAAGTCTCAAACCATGATGTTCTTTCTTGAGGAAATTTTTGTGCCTTGGCAGTACAAAGCCTTCCTGTGACTTCCTGAACCAGGGTGTCTTTGGAGTAGCCCTGTCCCCCACAGCTAAGTTCAGGCCCCACATAGGTTTCTGTATGAATCAGCTTCCAAAGACTGGCAGCTCATTGTTTCTTGTTTCTAGGCAAGCGATGTACAGTTGACATTGACGAGTGTGTCTCCAAGCCCTGTATGAACCATGGTCTCTGCCATAACACCCAGGGAAGTTACATGTGTGATTGTCCCCCGGGCTTCAGTGGTATGGACTGTGAGGAGGACATTGATGACTGCCTTGCCAGTGAGTATGCCGGCCAGCCGCCCAGCCTCCAAGGGAAAAACAGCTTGGAGGGAGCAAAGGAGATGAGCTTGGGGTGGGGTGGGGCGGGGTGGAGGGTCTGGAGCTGCTGCCACTCATGCTCACGCCGACATTGACAGGACCTATATCTTTTTGTGGTGGTTGTGATGGTCCTGGAGATTTAGCCCAAAGCCTTTGAAATTAGCAAGTTATCATTTTGAGTTTTGAAACAGGGTGTCCTTAAATTGTCTTTAAATTGGTTCAACTCAAGATCCTCCTGCCTTTACCCTCCCTAGTAGCTGGAATTTTAAGTGTGCACCACCACATCTGGTACTTATTGGGTGTGTTTAAATCTTCCTTTTCAAATTAATGTCTTGAGGAACCAAGGCAGTGGAATCTCTTTTAAGCATTTCTATATGACACTTTGAGCATTGACCAAAGAGGACAATGCTGTGGTAATTCTATCATTCATATTTTTGAAGGACAGTGCAATAAACTACAGATATTTGAAGTGTATAATTCGTCAAATTTTGGGATATAATAACCAAGACCACTGCCTTTGATAATGAGCAAGTTTGTCCCCGCAAAAGTATTGTCATCCCATTGTAGCTTAATTTTCCCTGCCACTTTTCTTGTCTGGAGACAAGAGATCTACTTTCTGTCACCACGGATTAGTTGGCATATTTTTACTGTTTTATAGAAATGCGATAATATAAGCACAGTCCTTTTGGGGCAGAGGTTTTGCCTTGGTGCAATCAGCATATTTGCAATTGGTCTGTGTTGCTCTTTGTATTAGTAGTTTATTCTGTTTTGTTGATGAGTGGTATTTCACTGTATGGATAGGATATATAGATGGAGTATCCCTTAATCTGAAGTGCTAGAAATCAAAAGTGTTTAAGATTTCAGATTTTTTTTGAATTTTGGAGTATTCATATGTGTATAGTGAAACAGTATGGGGATGGGATCCAAGTCTGAACATGAAATTCACTTATATTTTCATATACACCTTAGTACAAGCCTGAAGGCAGCTTTATGCAGTATTTTAACCTGCATTTTGACTGCAAATTGTCGCATGAGGTTGGGTGGGGAATGTTCCACTTGGGGTGTATGGTCACATTTAGATTTTGGAGCATCTCAGAATTTTGGGTTAGAGATTCCCATCCTGTACTACAGTTCACTGGTTAATGGCCATTTAAGTTTTTTCAGTTAGGAGGTATACAAATAAAGGTGCTATGACATGTGTTTTCATTTCTCTTGAGTGAATACTGAGGAGTAGTAGAAGGGATGAGTCATATGATAAGTCAGTGTATCTTCAACTTTTAAGAGATTGCCAAAATGTTTTTCAGGGTGGTCGTACCATTTTCATTCTGAGCGGAATTATAAAGAACTAGTTAACTACATAATATTTGGCAGTATCAGTCATTTTAATTTTAGCTTATCTAGTAGGTATATAGTTGTATTTTTTTGTGATTTTAATTTATATTACCCTCATTATTGATGTTGACCAATTTTTCATGTGATCTGTGACATGTCTATTCAAGTCTTTGCCCATTTGAAAATCTTGGATTGTCTGTCATCTGTGATTTTATTGAACTGAAAGAATTCTTTATATTCTAGATATAAATTCTTTATCAGATACTTGCTTTACTGTTTCTTCTGAAGTTATAGGTTCTCTTGGTTTTCTTTTGAAGAGGAAGTTCTTAATATTTATGAAATCCAGTGTACTGGTGTTTTTCTTTTATAATCCCTGCTTCGTTTATCTTTTTAAACAAATCTTTGTCTAATCCAAAGTCACTGAGGTTTATCTCCTATTTTTTTCCTAAAAGTTTTATACTTCTCTTTTTATTTTCTGAAGTATTTGTATATAATTAGTACATTTTTCTTCCCAAAATATGAGGCATGAAATCTTTCTGGTAAAATATTTAATTGCAAACTTAATTCTTCTAGTAATATAATGCTATAAGGGTTAATTTATAAAGGTAATTCAAATCAGTTAGAAGTGATAATCAGATCGTCTGTGTCCTCCCTGATATTGTCTACTAATTCTGTCAGTTATTCATAGAAAGAGGTTGAAATCCTCCGAAATCATTCTATATTTATCTATTTCTCTTAGTTTTTGCTTATTCTGAAGTTTGTACATATACACAATTGTTGTGCCTTCTTGAAGAATTGACCCCTTTGTCATTAGGAAATGACGTTCTTTAACCCTTGTCATATTTGTCACTCAGAATTTTACTTTGCCTTATACCAATATAGCTACTCTAGCTTTCTTTTGGTTATTATTAGGATATGTATTTTTTTATCTTTTTACTTTTGACCTGTGTCTCTAAAATGGGTTTCTTGTAAAAAACATATTTGGGGGTCTCACTTTCTTGCTCCACTATAGCAGTGCCATCTTTTTGAGTGCTTTTTATGATTACTTTTTATTTCTTCACCAGCATATTAGGTACATCCCTTTTGTAATTGGTGTAGAGTTTTTAGTATGCAACTTTAGCTCATTATAATCTGCTTCAGTTAGACTACTTCACATATCAAAAAGAGCCTTATAACAGTAAATTTGTATTCACACTCTTCCTGGCCTGTGGTCTATGGTTTATGTATAATTTACATGCCATTAAACCTTCAAATATATATTTTTGCTTTAAAGGGAAAATTATTTTTAAAAGAAATTTCAAAATCCTTATTTTGCCCTCATAGTTACAGCTTTTCTTGTTCTTCATTCTTTGGTATAGATTTGTGTTTCCATCAGGTCTCCTTTTCCTGTGTCCAAAGAAATTCCTTTAACATTTCATGTAGTGCTTGTCTCCTGGTGGTGAATTTTTTTCTCCTCTTGTATGTCTGAGTATGTTTTGATTTTGCTGTGGTTTTCAAAGATATTTTCACAGAAAATAGAATTCTTAGCTGCCTTTCCCCTTCAGCACTGTACAGTTGTCCTGTCTGCATTTTTTCTGAGGGGGTATATGCGTGCTGCAATTCTTTTCATTTACTGCTTTGTACTGTCCTATGGTGTCCCTTGAGATACTACCTTTTTATCTTTCTGCTGACTTCTAGCAATTTGATTGTGATGTCTGTTGGAGGTGTTCTCATGTTCCTTTGATCTGGGACTCCCTGATCTTTTAGGATTGTGAGTCTGGATTTGGAAAGTACTCAAACATTATTTTTTAAAGAAAATTCGTACCTCTTCTTTACAGCTTTCATTAGACATCTGTTAGACCTTTTGAAATTGTCCCTCTGTTCACCAATGTTCTTTTTAAGTGTTTCTTCCCTTGCCCCCAATGTCTTATTTTAGAATATTTTATTACTTGAAGGTGTCTTGCTGTATTTTCAAGTTCATGAATTGTTTCCTCTGTACTATCTTGTTGGCTATTAATACTGTCCTGTATATTTTTCCTCAGAAATTTTCTTTCTTCCAGAATTTTAATCTGAGTCTAACTTTATCTTTCTATGTGTCATGTTCATGCTTTTCTCCTTGAACATATAGAAATTAGCAGTTTGATAATTGTCAATAATTGTTTTATTGTCTGTACCTACCATTTTTGCCATTTGAGATATTCCTGGGTCTGTTTCTGGTCATGATTTGTCTCCTCCTAAAAGCAGTATTTCCTGCTTCTTTTTCTGCCTGGTACTTTTTTATTGAATACTAACCATTGTCAATTTTATGTTGTTCCATGCTGAAGTTAAAAAAAAAGTTTTAACTACAGTATTTTTAAGCTTTGTTTAGGGACTCGGTTATTTGGTTTTTTTTTTTTCCCAAGAAGATTTATTGGTGCATTTTAGATATACATAACAATCACATTCATCATAGTTAATTTGTACCTGTACATGGTATATCTTGTTTTCTTTTTCCCATCCCCATCCCTCCCTTCAACTCCCCTTTTCCTCATTTACAACAGCCTTATTTACATTTTTTACATTTTTTTCTTTTTCTTTTCCTTTTTCTTTCCTTTCCTCCTCCCCCCTCCCTAGTTCTCCTTTCCTATTTGAATATTTCCTCTTTTTCACAATATGCAGTATACATTTTTGTCCTTATTTACACTTTGGGATTCTCATGCCAGAGAAACAATATGATATTTACTCATGTGTGTCTGATTTATTTCACTTGAGAGTATGTTCTCAAGATGCATCAGTTTACCTAGAAATGTCTCAAGTTTATCCTTTTTATGGCAGAGTGATACTCCAGTGTATAAAAAAACCACATCTTTATCCATTCATCAGTTGCTGGGCATTTGTATTGTTTCCAAGATTTAGCTATTATAAACTGTGTATCTCTGTGGTTTGATGCTTTTAATTTTTCTGGAAAGCTACCAAGAAGAGGAATAACTGGGTCAAATGGAACCTATAGTTGTAGTTTTTTGAGGAATCTCTACAGTGATTTCCACAGTGGTTGGACCAGTCTACATTCCCACCAACAGTGGAAGAGGGTTCCTTTTTCCCCACAGCCGCGCCAGCATTTGTTATTGGTTCATTTCTTGATAATAGCTGTTCTTTCTGGAGTGAGATGGAATCTTAGCGTTGTTTTAATTTGCATCTCTCGATGACCAGTGATGTTGAACACTTTTTCATATATTTATTTGCTGCTTGTACTTCTTCATCTGAGAAGTGTTTATTCATTGCAGAAGCCCATTTTTGGATAGGGTCTTTAAATTTGGGGGGGTCTGATTTTTTTTGAGTTCTTTATATATTCTAGATGTTAGATCTTTGTCTGAGGAACAGTTGGCAAAAATTTTCTCTCGCTTTGTGGGTTGTCTCCTCACTTCAAGAACCTATACTCAAACAAGATGGAAAACATTGACGAAAAGGACAGATTCCTAGCTATATACAAATTACCAAAGCTGAATCAAGAAGATATAAAAATACTAAATAACCCAATATCAGCCATTAAAATAGAAGAGGTAATTAAAAACCTACCCACAAAGAAAAGCCTGGGTCCTGATGGATTCACAGCTGAATTCTACAAGAAATTTAGAGAAGATCTATGGCCACTACTCCTCAAACTCTTTAATGAAATTGGAAGGGAAATAGTACTCCCAAAGTCATTCCTGGAAGCAAGCATTACCCTGATACCAAAGCCAGAGAAGGATCCAACCAAAAAAGAACTATAGGCCAATCTCCCCATTGGACATAAATGCAATCCTCAGCTCCAAAAAAAAAAAAAAAGAACATAAATACAAAAATCCTGAATAAGGGACTTGGTTATTTGGCAACAGTTTGATTCTGTCTTTCCTTCAGAGTTGTTACTTGGGTCCAGAACAGCCTTTTGGTAGGGTTGATGTAGTTCACTACTAAGACAGTACAATACTCTCTCAGCACTCAGTGCCTTGTGTTTCATTTTGACTGAATGCAAATGAGCTATTCTCAGCCCAGTGAAAACTCTAGAGATTATCCAGCTTCCTTCTTTCTGTTTCTTCTCCCAGCCTTAATAGTTTTGCCACACACAAGTGCTCAGTTATTTGTATAGCCATTGAATGTGTCTGTCATAATGCATTAAGAACTGTAGCACCTTATATCATAGGGTATATAATTCCAGAT
Source organism: Hystrix cristata (assembly GCA_004026905.1). NCBI lineage: Eukaryota > Metazoa > Chordata > Mammalia > Rodentia > Hystricidae > Hystrix > Hystrix cristata. The sequence goes on from PVJO010011824.1 coordinate 24,653, forward strand.
TATATATGCAGGGCAACTGGCTTGGAGCTGGCAGTGCCAAGGTAAATAAGACCTAATCCTTACCTTCCTAAAGCCCTATAGTCTATTAGGGAATAAAGACATGCAGACAAGTAATTTTTTTGTCATTGTTGTTTTTTTTGGAAGATAAGTAATTTTAATACTTTGTGACAAGTGGTGGGAAAAAAAATACATGTTCAAAGCACAGTTGATAGAGAAATTAAGGAATGAGTTCAAACTATATTTGGATTCCTTTCCCACATTTACTGCCAAATATTCAGTAAAGTTTCTTCTTATATGAAGTGGGACCAGCAGTATTTACAATGAGTTTAAAATAATTCAGTAAATTTTAGTGAGTTTTTTGAAACATTCAAGGAAAATTATAGTAATTATATACTTTGGTTAAGAAAGCATAAACTTATATTTTGGTTGCTCTAATGACTACAGATCAACCTTAGAATGGAATTAGTTTAACAGATGAATGAGGTGTATTAAATGTCCCTTTACTAAAATAGAGGTACTTTACTTTTAGTTCAGTGTTTAGTTTTCTCTTTAAACGTATGACCTGTCTTTGCAATTGTATTTTAATGTCCTTATGAGCAGTAGCTACTTTTGAATTTACTTGTATTGATTTGTATACCATCTTGTGGTATACCATATTGTGATGGACCATTGAATAATTGTAGCTCAGCATTTGTTGATTTTGCTGAGTGTGAAGTGTTCTAAAATCAGGCTGTGTGATATTCAAAAAATTTTTTAAAAAATCTTTGTTTCCTAAAATTACTTAAATCCAAAAGAAAGAAACAGAGATGGAGAGAGCCAGGGGAAGTGAAGAGGGTGTAGGGGACAATTCATTAAGTTCCTGGAACAAAGAGAATATATAGTTATATTCTGTCCTCCACTACCCACTTCACCATCACATATACCTTTTGAAACTGTTGATTGATACTCCTGATGACCTGCATGTTAGATTAATTTTATCCCATTAATTGAACAAGTTAAAATCTCAGATGTGTGTTACTGAATGTGTTTTCATAAATGAGGGATTCAGGGCAAAATAATATGAAGAGGCCAAGTAATCGTGCTACCCTTAGCTTGACTTAGGCCATTCACCTTTATGAGTCTACATTAAACGGATGCTGCTATTCCGAGCTCTCATTGTTTGTGATGGCTTAGATCCCTGCCAGAATGGAGGCTCCTGTATGGACGGAGTGAATACTTTCTCTTGTGTGTGCCTTCCTGGCTTCATTGGGGACAAGTGCCAGACAGACATGAATGAGTGTCTCAGTGAACCCTGTAAGAATGGAGGAACCTGCTCTGACTATGTCAACAGTTACACTTGCAAGTGCCAGGCAGGATTTGATGGAGTCCACTGTGAGAACAACATCGATGAGTGCACTGAGAGGTAAGCACCTCATGCAGTAATTTGTGTTTGAGGAATGGGAGAGAAGGGAGGAAACTTCAGAGTACAGTGCTGGGATTGTGGGGCAGAGACAAGGCCTCCGCGTGGGTCCCACTCCACAGTTATCCCTCAGCACCCAGATCCTGATTCCTGATAGACATACAGAAATGCCTTCACTCCTGGGGATTGAGCCCAGGGCTATATCTCCAGACTCTTTATTTTTTAAGATGGAATCTCCCTAAGTCTCCCAAGTTGCCCAGGCTAGTCTTGCACTTTGGATCCTCTTGCCTCACCTTCCCAGAGTGCTGGGATTACAGGCAAGAACCACCACACCTGACAAGATAGATGTATAGTTAGGTTGAAGGTCAGAGGTTGAAAAGCTTGAAAAGCCTGCTTCGAGAAGAGAAAGAGGGGCTTGGGATTTAGCTCAGTGGTTAGAGTGCTTGCCTTGCAAGCCCAAGGCCCTGAGTTTGATCCCCAGCACCAAAGGAAAAAAAAAAAAAAACTAAAGTGAGAATAGGAAGAGCTGTGATTCTGTTCTGTTTTCTCTTTGGTCTCTTGTTCTAAGAACTCTTATTTGTTTGTAGATTTGTTACCATTCTTTAAGTAATTCCTGGAAGGTTTGTTTCATTTCTTTATATTATCAACACATTTGTTCATTTTTCTCTTTCATAAGGAAATTTAGAGTTAAGAACATTTATTTAGCATTTTTCATATAAAGTAAATTGACTTAGTAATAAACTATGATGTGGAAAACTACAGAAGGATGACAAAACCTGGAAAATTTCACTTTCCGTAGGAATCTACATAAGACCAGCCTTTTAAATATTCCTAAACCTTTGGTTGTAGAAAGAACATTGGTACTAGTCTAGTTTGAAAGAAAGTAAAATTTCCTGAATAGAGGAGTTTGGAATGCTCAGGGGCATTGCCTCTGTAACGTCTTGGACTCCAGAGGCTTTGCATTTCAAACACCAAGTTGGAGGAAGTCATTTCCTAGCTGATGTTGCTCCTGGTTTGCTCCTTAGCTCCTGTTTCAATGGTGGCACCTGTGTGGATGGCATTAACTCCTTCTCTTGCTTGTGCCCCGTGGGCTTCACTGGTCCCTTCTGCCTCCATGAGATCAATGAATGCAACTCTCATCCATGCCTAAATGAGGGGACCTGTGTTGATGGCCTAGGAACCTACCGCTGCACCTGCCCCTTGGGCTACACGGGGAAGAACTGCCAGGTAATTGACTTTCTTCCCATTCACTCACCTGCTACAGAGTCCTGAAGTGTTACACATGTTCCTTCCCAGGGAGGATAAGCCTCTTCTAAAAGAGGAAACTGAATTTTAGGAGTATCCCTGAGAAAAATGTGGGTAACTTCTTAAAAGCTGGATCCCACCTGGTGAAGCCATTAATATGGCGTGGATTAACAAACATAAAAATTTTTTAAGAGGCTGATAAAGGACTGCAAAAAAATATGTGTGGAAAATAAGCACAAAAAGAAAAAAACAATCAAAATAATGTCTGTAAAGGTCAAATACAACATCTTTCTTGTCTTGTCATGTAGTGACAGTCTTAAAACCAAACTAAACTTGAGACATTCATAGGAAAATGAATGTACATTGAAACCATGTTAGGTGAAATAAATCAGACCCACAAGTTTAAATATCACACAGTTTCTCTTACGTGAGAAATCCAAAATATAAAGACCAAGATGAGTGATAGATAACAGGAAAAGGGAGATAGATCTTTTGTAGAGGGGAAGGGGACCGAGAGAGGGAGGGGCAGGAGGAAAGGAAAGGGGGATGAGCAAAGGGTGAAGATGTGTTACCTGCGTGCCAGCTCCTCAGAAGGAATGTAATCACTATGGACTACAGGCACGTACTAGTAAAAAATAAATAAATCTAAATATATACACATTTTTATAGAATCTTAGGGTGGAAGGAGTCCTCATAAGATACCAGTCTATACTTTCAGCTCAGGGAAGAGAAACTGAGCTCCTAAGGGAACTGTATGACTTCACATCCATCCCGGTGTTAGACTTTTCCAAGTGACCAGTATATACCTTCAAAATAGCAGTGTGTTTAATTTGATGCTAACTTTACCTCTGCAAGAATGAGAACAACAGAACTCTAAAAAACTTAGAAATGGCAGAGTTTAACTTGATGTGTGGGATGCACTTCAGAAAGGCTTCAGTTCTGTTGGATGTGCAAACAGCCAGCTCTGTGAACTGAGCAGCTCGGTGCCGAGTCTGTGGCTCTGGAGTGCGCTCTTCTGTGGGTTCCTGGTCACTCTCCAGGGCTGATTCTGGTCACGACCTGGTGTCTTCTACGCCCAGCAGTCTCTGTGTGACTGTGACCTACTTCTCTGCCTTAAACTTTTCATAAACCTGAACCTGCCCCCTTCAGAATCAGCTCTGTGACACTGCTAGGTTCTTTAACAGGCTTTGTCTTTTTACCCATCTTCCCCACAGATGGGGCTGGCCAAGGCCCTTGCAGATTTCATGCGGGATTGGCACAAGGAGTGTCTGACAGCTCCACTTTTTTTCCTTTCTAGCCCTACTGGATGGGCGTATATGTAGACACAATCATGTCTAGATAACTAAGAATAACTTTATCTATTGGGTTTTTTCGACTTCTTAAACTTCAGTGCTAAAAACTTTTAAAATAGCAGAATGAAGAGAAATTAAGGATGATAAAAGTGATGAGCTGCGCCAGGAGCATTGGATCTAATTTAAGGCTTGGATGAGGGCATTTTTTTGGGGGCGTGGTTAATTCATGTGCTTTCCTTGCTTTCTTGCAATGTTATACAACTTATTTTCTTCATTTCTGGTGTTTGGATTTTGATGTATCCTCACCCCTCTCTTTGCTTCAGACTCTGGTGAACCTCTGCAGTCGGTCCCCGTGTAAAAACAAAGGCACCTGTGTGCAGGAAAAGGCGGAGTCCCGGTGCCTGTGTCCGTCTGGATGGACCGGTGCGTACTGTGACGTGCCCAACGTTTCCTGTGAGGTGGCAGCCTTCAACAAAGGTGAGTTCTGCTCCTGGGCTCAAGGCCCACTTGTACAAGTACGGACCAGTCAGTGGCATTTTCAGGCAGATGTTACTATTATTGTGGAATAAGAGGGAGAAACCGGTAGTAGTGAGTGGGCACAGCTCTGGAAAAAGGGCAGAGGAGAGGCTTAAGAACTTGCAAAAGGAGAAGTACATGAAAGGAATCTAAGGCATATTCCACTTTCAGGGCTGCTTTATTTTTAATATAAATCCGGTGGGGAGGGTTGCAAAAGACTAGACAAGAATAAGATCCGATATGTCTGCCAGCTTAGGTTTGCTTGACCATTGATTAGTCCGAATCCGACCTGTGTCATCTGCCCTTCTGTGATGCCTCTTTCCCCTCCGGCCTCCCAGGCGTGCTTGCCAAGCACTTGTGCCAGAACTCGGGTGCCTGCATCAACGCTGGCAACACGCACCACTGCCAGTGCCCACTGGGCTACACGGGGAGCTACTGCGAGCAGCAACTGGACGAGTGTGCGTCCAATCCCTGCCAGCACGGTGCCACCTGCAGCGATTTCATTGGCGGATACAGATGTGAGGTGAGGAAGATGAGAGCGTGCACGAGAGCTTGCACAACTCTTTAGGAGCACTAGAGTGTTGAATTTAGCCACTTGCATCTTATATTTATGGTTTATAAGTTTTTCCTAGCCACCCAGCTAGTGCTTACCATTACTATTTTTTTCAGCCTCCCTATGCAGTATATTAGTACAGCCCAAGAAAGACATTTTTATTGAGGTCCGGAGCCATTCTCCATAATAGGCTTGCTGCCAGGATTTGGAACCAGCAGCTACTGCCAGGGTACATTTCATAGGCCCACTCAGCACACTGGTTCCTGGAACTTTCCTGAGTGACAACTGAGTTGGTTAAGCCTCTTTCAAGTGTGTCTTTTTGGCCCATGTCACCTCTGTATATAGTCATCAACAATCAGCTAATAATTTTCTCTGGAAAAAAAAATAGTTCAACCTGTTTTACCACAGCATCATGCTAAGTGTTAACATGTGTATATTTGAGTAAGGATGTGTCTTTAAGGGGCACTTTACTGTCATTTTAATGTCTGGGCTGACTGCAGTTAGAACAAAATGTTAATGAAACAACACAGAGATGAATTTGATACCATTCAGACCACCAAGCAACAGAAGAGGCTTTGATTTTCTGCCATTAGCTTGGTTGTTTATTTCTTCATAGTGAGCTGGGGCCCATTAGGTGAAAAGCCTACCAGTGCTAACCTCAAATTTTTATGCACCCAGTTGTTTTAAACATAGCTCAAATAAGCAGATTTTAGTCACTTAGATCCTGCCTACCTGGCACGGCCCGCAAGTACACCCAGTATCTCCAAGCCATTGAAAGATGAGCCTGAGGCCAAAACGACCCAGCTATGCTGTTTTTCGGAGCTCTGCAGCCCAGAGCCCTGCTGCCGGGCTTCTGGGTGACGTCACCTGGACTCCTGCACCTCCTCTCCGAGGCTCTCTCTCCTGGAGTGCACTCGCTCTTTTCCCCGTGTTCTCCTCCCCTCTGGGTGCTCGCATGCTGTGAGGGACTTGCCCTACATGCAGACGTGTAAAGTGTGGCTCAGATAGAGTTATGCCATAGTCATCTTTTTCCTTTATCAGTCCTGAATTTCTTCCAGCTCTTACATCAACCATAGCTAGCCAGGCCCACCTTCAGCCCCTCCCTGCCTTAGTTTTCCAAAAATGTCTGTAGTTGTATGAAGCTGGAGGTCCATACATGCAGTGTTTTGACCCGCGCACATACAGAATGCATATTTTAAAGATGGGAGAACCTGTACACGGAAGGAACAAAAGTTTTGCACAGGAGTCGTGTTGAAAATAACCCCCACAATATTTGGTCCTTTTCTTCCCTGTAAACTGGCTTTTTCAGCTAGCGGAGAAATAGATAAATGCCAGTAAGCTAGAGATTGACCTTGTCAATGATTATCAGAGTGAGGTGATTCCAGAGGAACCTGTAAGAAGCAAAGGGAGGGGCAGGGTCATCGTAACATCCCAGATCCCACTTGCCTGTATGTTCTGTTTTCAGTCGTGACCCAATATTCCTTGTCCTGTTTTGCTTCCTTTTTCTTGACAGTGTGTTCCAGGATATCAGGGTGTCAACTGTGAATATGAAGTAGATGAGTGTCAGAATCAACCATGCCAGAATGGAGGCACCTGCATTGACCTTGTGAACCATTTCAAGTGCTCATGCCCGCCAGGCACTCGGGGTATGAAATCAGCATTACTCATCGTCTGTCTAAGCTATGGATCCATTCTTAGTGTTGAAGGGATTTATAAAAATTAGTTATTAGCTTCATTACAACCATTTAGTTCTGCATCCTGGTAATGTAAGCCGTTTTATCCTCTCATATCTTGCTAGCACTGACACGTGTTCTCAGTTCTTTTGGGTGATTTGACGTCTTATATTCCAGAAAACATAGAATGTATAACTGATACAATATTGCAACAAAATTAGCCTATTTGGGAAGATTTCTTGGTGCTTCAAGTGAAAGCAACTAATAATCTCTTGAATAAATAATTCACATTTACCTGCTTTTGTATTTTTTAGCTAGCTAAATCTTGCCTCTATAAGGTAAGGGAATGAGTGAAATGAAAACATGTGCTTGTTTTCATAATCCCAGGGGAGAAGGCAGTGATGGCGAGTCTTTGAGAGCTTTCAGTGATACAGATGGCCTGCTGCGGCATGCATAGCGTAGGTCCACCGCCACTGCACTGAGGAGTGCTGCCGTATTGCAGAAAGGCGTAATGGGATGTGGCCCTCATTGAGTGATGGAGTCATTTCTCTGCTGTGGGAGTCGCCCCTGCCTCTATTCTCCCACCCAGAACTCTGGCTATTGTTTGTTAGAAGAGATCTAGTTATAACAGTGCCTGTTTTGAGTGGCCTGTGGGAAAAATTGTGAAAAGCGTCCTCAGTGGTAAGATACTCATTCTCCTTAGTATCAAAGAGAAAATAGATTTCAGAGGACTGTTTATATTGTTACAGACTTCTGTGTCAGTGAATTTTGACAATTTGCCTTCTTGGAGACCTGAGTTTGGCTGGATTAAGACAGAAGAGTACTCTGCTAGTAGAGTAGTTACATATTTGAGGAGAGAGGTTAAAGCAGAAAAGAAAACTAAAGGAAAACAGCTTTTAAATAGTTGAAAATTTGTCATGGAGATAAGGTCTAGTTCTTTGTTCCAGAAATCCATCACTGAAAGAGAAATAAACAGCAGTTCCAGTTCATTATTAATTTATTCCTTTGTGTAATTGTATTTGTTAGGACAAGTTGCATTTATGGTGGTAGCTAGTTAAACCTCAAAACTCAGAGTTTACCACAGTAGTGTATTTTGTTTTGTTTTGTCGTTGTTTCTTTTTTTGGTTACTCAGATGTACCCTGATATATGCTGGGTTGGGTTGGGCTACCTTTCCCTGTACTTTATATATGTGGTTTAAAGCATTCGGCTTCTAAGGCTTCCCGAGGGAAGGAAGAAAGAGAGACTTGCAGAGTCATGTAGCAGCTTTCAGTGCCTCGATCTGGAAGTGACACACATTACTGTCTCTCACAGTATATAGTCAAAATTTATTTAATAATTTCCACCTGTCTTCTTTAGAAGCTAGGAAATCTTGGGGAGTACATAGATACTCACCTAACCTACATTCCTTTCCATGCCGTAAACTTTTTATCAGTTACACATGTCCAGTCTAAGAATGGGTCATTTCATAAGGCAGTTAACTTTGCATCTTTTCTAACCATTTCATAAGATGGCTTATAATAATAGTTTTACAATTGTTATTGACTATATTTTTCTTCTAGCACTTTGAATATGTCTTCCCACTGTTTTGCCTTCTGTGGTTTTTAATGAGATATCAGCTGTTAATATGAATTGAGGTTCCCTTGTATATGTCACTTCTCTCTTGTTTCAAGATTCTTTGTCTTTATATTCGGTAGTCTAATCATAGTATGTGCAGCTGTGATCTCTTAGAGTTTATTCTACTTAGTATCGTTGAACATATGGTACTATGTGTGTTTATTTAGGTAGGTAGAGCATACTGTGTTTATTTATCCTGACTTAACTTCTGTGTCCACTGGAGAGTGATGTTCCATAATGTCCTTGTGAGAGTTACCACAGTACTTATTTTTGTCAGGATACTCCTGAGTTTTGAATCTTGGCCTCAGTGCTCCCCCAGTTCCCTAGTTCAAGGATAAACTGTCACAGTTGTACTGGTCCCTGCTGTTTTGGTTCAGGCTGAGGCTGTCTCACTTGATAGAACTGTTCATTGTTGCTGGTTCCCTTCTGATGGGAAGCTAGGTACAGCCCCAAATATCAAATATTCTAGGATATTGGGAGCACACACTGTTTTTGTTTTTACTTTCTAGTTTTCAATTTAATTTGTAAATAGGTAATCAGGTAATATATATACATATAGACCAAAAATAGACATACATTCATAGGAAAAGATACAGTAAAAAGACACTGTCCCTTTCCCTCCCACAAGCCAGTAATCACCACTTTCAGTTTCTTGTGTATTTTTCTAATTTTTTTAAGTATCTTTAAGAATTTTATGTGTATAGAAGCCAAAAATGAAGACATTTTTTATTTCCTCTAGTTTTTACTGTGAAGATAGACTATTAGACACATTATTTTGCACTTGATTTTAAAAACTTAATTGGAGATATTTCCATATCAAAATACAGAACTGTTTCAATCTTTTTTCTAGCTGCAGAATTCTCCTTTATGAGCATGCCATATATATACCTGTCTTAGTTACTTTTCTTGTTGCTGAGACAAATTACCCAACACCTACAAATTGAAGCAGGAAAGGTTTGTACCAGCTCATAGCTGGTAGAGGTTCCGGTCCGTAGTCAACTGGCTCCAAGGCAGGGCGTCATGACAGAGGGATATCCCAGAGGAGAAACAACCCATGCAAAGCAGGCAGAGGGCAGCAAAACAGCAAGCCTGCCCTTCCTTTCTCCTGTTGTATTCTATCCAGGCTATAAACCTATTGATTGGTGCCATCCACACCTGGGGTGGACCTTTCCATTATGAACACCCCGAACTGTGCTGAACCAGTCAGTGAACTACTTTAGTATCACTCACCCTGACTAGCATCACACACCCTAGATCCCGTCAGCTCTGAAAAACCGCACCGATGAGCACATGAGGCTTTGCGGGGGCATCTATATATAAGCCATAGCAAAACCTAACTAGTGCCCTAATAATGCTAGACATTTGTGTCATCTTGCATGCATATAAGTGTATTTGTAGAACAAATTTTCAGAAATAGAACTGGTGGATTAAGATGTGTGTTTGTAATTTTAATTTTTATAATTTCTTTTATTCATAAAGATTATATTTTTAATCGAGTTGAATTTATTAGTTTTTTTATGACTTTTGGATTTTGAGTTGTAGTTAGCCACACCTTGCAGACACTAAGGTTATAAAGGAATTCTCCCATGTTTTCTTCAAGTACTAGAATACTGAAACACTTTTTCTGTATGGCTACTAACTTGTACTTAGCCAGTTTACTGAATATTTGATCTTTTATGCAGTGATTTGAGATGGCACTTTTTTCCATTTGTAAGTTCCCATGTATATTTGGATATTTTTCTGGACTTCCTTTTTTATTCTGTTGTTCTGTTAATCCACCAGTAGCTTGTTTTACTTAGTAAGGATTTTCTTCATGTTTTCTATGGCTAATTTTTCTGTATAATTGTATAATCAACTTAGCTGCTTAACAATCCTAGTATATTTTTATTGAGTTCACATTAAATCTATGAATATGGAGAAAGTTTGTGTCTTTCACAAGGAGTCCTCTTTACCATATCATGGTATGTCTTTCTATTCAAGTATACTTTTGTGTCTCTCAGAACAATTTTAAAGTTGTCTTCACGTTGGGTAGCACATTCTGATTAAAATATTTCTAGATGTTTTGTGTTTCCAATTGCTGTTAAAAATGGAACTTTACATTTTTCTTTCGTTTTCTTTTTAAGTCTTGTTTATTTTAACGTATACTACAAATGCAAATGGCAGGGCTGTAGAACTGATTATATTTGTAACTTTTAAAATTAATCATAGGATAATGTTTAAAAATTACTGATATCTTTTGTTTCCTTCTAAAAACTGTTTGCAAATATTCATACTAGATAGCTCATTTGTAATGTGGTAGTTCTATTTTTGCTAGAATAACCATTGAAATCTCAGCAGGGTATTTCCCAAATATTGTTTTTATATAAAATACAATAGTATCTTTAATAGTATTTTTAAATAACTTACATTATTTAAAGAAAAAATCAATGATCATAATAAATATTTTGATTAAAATATTATCAAAATTCGGCTCCAGTTCTCACCAATATTTTTACACAGTTATAATTTATGTATTTACTAAATTGTGTCATTTTTTGAGCTGTTTTTATATATTTTGAATTGAAATTAAGATAATAATAAAATTACTGAGCCTCCCCTGAGCTCAGTTTCCGTGCCTTAAAATGGGACAAATAATAGCACCCACCTGTAGGACTCTGCCCTGTGAGTGTGTGGGGAGAAGGTGTGATGCCCTGACGTAGCTTTGCCTTTCCTCATACTGCTCCCCAGGAAAGCGGCAGCTGTCACAGACCGAGTGTGCTTCACCCTGCACGATCTAAAAAGTTCCACTATAGATTGAGCAGTGTAGTCTTTCATTGACTGTGAAAGTCCCAGCGAGGTGACTGTCCATTGCTGGAGACCAGCATTCCCGAGATTTTCAAAATTCTGTGTCCTCTCTGTCCTCCAGGCCTGCTCTGTGAAGAGAACATTGATGACTGTGCCGGGGGTCCTCACTGCCTCAATGGCGGTCAGTGTGTGGACAGGATTGGGGGCTACACTTGTCACTGCTTGCCTGGCTTTGCCGGGGAGCGGTGTGAGGGGGACATCAACGAGTGCCTGTCCAACCCCTGCAGCTCTGAGGGCAGCCTGGACTGCATCCAGCTCACCAACGACTACCAGTGTGTCTGCCGCAGCGCCTTCACCGGTGAGGCCCCCGTCGCTCAGCCCAGGGGGAGGCTTTAGTCAGCAGAGGGGGCCTGCGTGATTTGTCCCAGACCCGAGGGGAGTCTTTCTTGTATACAGGAAACTAGACTAGCTTAGTTGAAGAGCCGGGTGTTTCTCTACATCTGTGCACCACAGATGTTTTAATCAGTCTCTACCTTTATTTTTCCCGAGATGTTGTGTATTATGTCATGCTATTGTAGGGAAGGATTGAACAAAATAACTTTGTTTTGTGGTAAAATGCACAAAACATAAAATCTACTGTCTTCACTATATTAAGCATACAGTTCAGTAGTCCTAAGTGCATTTACACAGTAATGCTGCTGTTCGTACACAGAACTCATCTCCTGTGGAGAACAGCACTGACTGGTTATTTCACCTGGCGCCTTGACGTGTAATGACTTATGCTGAGTAGCTCCTGTCACTGTCATCTTTCTAACACTGGGACCCAAGGAAGCTTAGGTCAATTTGGGGTTTATTTAAATGAAAATCAGTGGATGAGAGTATGAACTGGAAAGCTGCGGTAGTCGCAGGTACGCCCTGCACAGCTGAGGCCTCTTACCCTATTTTCAAGCTTCGTTGTTTTCATCACAGGCCATAACGATGACCAGGCTGTGCTTCAGCACAGGCGCTTTACCATAGGCGCTTACTAGTCACTTCGGAGGATGGCAGATGTTCGCTGGCTAAGAACTGTTTCTAGAGGAAATTAACTCTGGGAAAATCAAGCTGTATTTCAAAGTGGTAGCAGACAGGTTACAGAAAAGCCCGTATCACTGAAGAGACTTCATAGATGAAAACTCTGTGTAAACTGCCAATCCCTAATTAGGTACATTGGCTTGGTGTAGCCTGTCCTAAGAAGCAGAAGATACTAACAAAATGCAGTGAATAGTTTGTTAATCATTTTTTCCTTCAATTTATGAAACTAAAGTGCCTTGAAGAGCTGAGGTGTGATTTGACTTTTTTTTAATGTGGTTAGTCACTTTTTGTAGCCATTCCTCCTTGTGGGTTGCTTTGGGGATGTGCCCCTTGTGTTTACTGTATAGACAGGAGCAGGGGGGGTCCTTGTCTACATCAGCAATGGTCTATCATGTTGACATCCATGGCATATCTGCTTGGTCTCCTCTGATTCCCATACACTTAAAACTCAACTCCCACCCCTTGCTGCAGGCTGCGGCTAGCTCCCAGCCCAGTGGGGTTCTGTTCAGTCACTTGAGGTTACTATTTCTGCCTTTTAAAACTGCTTTTTCCTTTCTGCTTTGAGGCCGACACTGTGAAACCTTCGTGGATGTGTGTCCTCAGATGCCTTGTTTGAATGGAGGGACTTGTGCTGTGGCCAGCAACATGCCCGACGGCTTCATTTGTCGTTGTCCTCCAGTAAGTAGTCTGCAGTTGATTTAAGGAGCATGCTGTCTTCCTTACAGTGTGTGACAAAGCCGATTAAACCTGGGTTTTTCAAGTTCCCCAGTAGGGAGAGCTCTCAGTTTCAGCGTGGATTTTTCCATGTAAAACTATCGAGGCAGTTCTAGGAACTGTGTGCCTCCCATTCTGTGACCATCAGCCTTCCGAGCACTAAGGAAAAAACCACGAGAAGTGATGGGATGTCCTCTTGGATTGAGGCCACTGTCTCTGCCTCATGTGGGTAAAGCACTGTTCTGCTCAGTTCTTTAGCAGGGACCATCGGAGCAAGTTGCATTTTCAGCTAGAAGGAGGTTATTAGTCATTTGCTGTGCAGACACTTTGGCACTGCCAAAGGCTGAAAGTTGTCTAAAACAGGGTTCACTATACAGAAAAATACTGAAAAAGAAAACTGTCTAGTAATCTTGATTGGGGCTAAGCAGGAAGTACAAGAATGAGATGAGATGCAGAACTCTTCTAGAGATTCAGAACTTCCTGTAGGACCCCCCACCCCCCTCCCCCAGAAGCCATAATAGGAGTGAGCTAAAGGTGATTAGGGAGGTGCCTGATTTATCATATCATGACCTGTGGACTTAATTTCTGGAAGTAAACCCTTAAACTGAGAGAACTCTATACCAACCTCGTGGAACCTTCACTTCACTTCTCACCTATTGGCTACCTCAGAGATGTCATTTCCTAGAACTTGGTCCAGGAGGCTCCATGGAGGGATCCTAAACCAAGGCTCAAGGCTCTATATGGGGGAGATGAGGTTGAAGGGAGAATGGGGCAAGCTCTCAAGTCTGTCCACCATCCTCATTTCTTTTCTACTTTCCACAGGGCTTCTCCGGAGCAAAGTGCCAGAGTAGCTGTGGACAGGTGAAGTGCAGGAGAGGGGAGCAGTGTGTGCACACTGCCTCCGGACCCCGCTGCTTCTGTCCCAACCCGCAGGACTGCGAGTCGGGCTGTGCCAGTAGCCCCTGCCAGCACGGGGGCAGCTGCTACCCTCAGCGCCAGCCTCCGTATTACTCTTGCCGTTGCTCTGCACCGTTCTGGGGTGGCCGCTGTCAGTTCTACACGGCCCCCACCAGCACCCCTTCTGCCACCTGTGCTAGCCAGTACTGTGCCGACAAAGCTCGGGATGGCGTTTGCGATGAGGCTTGCAACAGCCATGCCTGCCAGTGGGACGGAGGCGACTGTTCCCTCACTGTGGAGGACCCCTGGGCCAACTGCTCGTCCCCATTGCCCTGCTGGGACTACATCAACAGCCAGTGCGATGAACTGTGCAACACGGCCGAGTGCCTGTTTGACAACTTTGAGTGCCAAGGAAACAGCAAGACCTGCAAGTAAGGGCTCCGGGCTCTTTGGAGGCCGAGGGGCACTGTCACTAACAGCCTTGGTTTCTCGCTCTTGCTCCTAATACTCCAGCGTGCCAGCCCGAGCTGCCTCCACACTTCAGCTGGTGCCAGCCTTGTCCCGCCACACACTACCCTGCTCTCTGCCTTGCTGCAGAGGTCAGGGAGGCTCGTTGCATATCCACCCCCTTCTCTGCCTATCTCTGCCTTCTCACCTGCCGCTCTTGCAACCTCCTGAGGGAAGTAACTGTTGGAAATGGTGTTACGCTCAGGCAGCCTCTCACATAACCTGCCTGCAGGATGGATGAAAAGGTCTGTACCTCTGTCTCCTCCACTCATTTCTCTAAGACTGGCTTTCACCATCTAGATTCATCTGGAAGAATGAGCTAGATCAGGCCTCTTAACCCCTCTGGAGCAAAGTGGGGAGGGGAGCATGCAGAACAATGGTTTGTGCATTGTTTAGGTTTGGCGACTCTATTTTCTTTTCCCAGCATTTGAAGGTGGCTGTGCAAATTTGACCTGATATCCTGTATGGAGCATAACTCTCCTTAACTTCTGTAGTTGGGCTTCTTTATGAAAGGGAAACAAATGGACCATATTGACATATTCTCTGTATAACAACTCTTGATGGTTCAAAGTATGGAGCCACCTTGGACACCTTTTACTTCCTGAAGCCCTTTGTTACCTTCTCGGGAGAAGTGGCTACAAAATAGAGGAAGCATTAATGAGGCTGACTTTGATTTCAAACTTTTGTTTAAAAGTCTGACTTTAAAAAAAAAGTCTGACCTAACAAGATTGTAAGCTGCATGGGAGCCCCTGAGCCCATAATGCACACAGTGTTGCTGCTTGTTGAGGAAGCGATCTGCACAGACTATACGTAGTCCGCTGTCAGGCACAGCAGATTCCAGCACAGCTTCGGGATGCATTTGGGCCCTGATGCGGGCCACAAAAGATGGGTAGGAAAATCCACAGTAGTTCCAAGTGGAAAATTAAATAGATTTCTAGTCCAGTCTGAGCAAGCCCCCTTCCCTGCCTTTTCTCTCCTCTGCTTAGGTATGACAAATACTGTGCAGACCACTTCAAAGACAACCACTGTGACCAGGGATGCAACAGTGAGGAATGTGGCTGGGATGGACTGGACTGTGCTGCTGACCGGCCTGAGAACCTGGCAGAGGGTACCCTCGTCATCGTGGTGCTCATGCCCCCTGAGCAGCTGCTCCAGGATGCTCGCAGCTTCTTGCGGGCACTGGGCACCTTGCTGCACACCAACCTGCGCATTAAACAGGACTCACAGGGGGCCCTCATGGTGTACCCCTACTATGGGGAAAAGTCAGCTGCCATGAAGAAGCAGAAGATGTTACGCAGGTCTCTTCCTGATGAACAAGAACAGGAGGTGGCTGGGTAGGTTTTTGGTTTTTAAACTTCTTAAAAGTTTTTGTATAAAGCTGAACACTTTGATAACACAAGCAAAGGTCAGAACTCAGCCTATAAAAATACTAAGCTTAGACAAATAAAATGGCCTGTCACTTAAGGCAAGCCTGTTATCCAGTACTTACAATTTAAAAGTAGAGATTTGCCTTGATCTTGGGGCCCCGAAAGGTGGGCTGCAGTGGGCTGCAGTGGGTGGCAAGATGTCAGGAGAGCCTTCTCAAAGGCTGGAGTCCCTAATCTTTTGCCAGAGTTGACTCAAACCCTTTATTATTCGCTGCTCTTTTTTATGGTACTGGGAATTGAACCTGGGGCCTTTGCCCTAAGCTACATCCTCAACCCTTTTTTATTTTGAGACAAGGTCTCAATAAATCAAGTTGCCCAGACTGAGCTCACACGTGTGATCCTCCTGCCTCAGCCTCTCAGAGTGCTTGTATTTCAGGCGTGCACCACCATGCCTGGCCGTGACTGCTGTTGTATTAATCATTGTCTTATTTTCAAGACCTCTCTCCTGTACTAAGCCTCTTTGACCAGGGCAGTGATCTTCAGTTATTCTGTCACTCACACCTCACTGTTTGTTAGTGTACACCACACTTCTCAACCCTCTGGATATCTGAGATACGAATGTGGAAACCTAGAAGCATCAGGGCCCAGCACGTGCTGGGCTGTCTTTTTAGCATAGCACTGAGAGCCACTGAACAGACAGGAAAGGGTGGAGGACCATTGATCCCTACAATGTGCATGTCCCCAGTGCTCTGCTCTTGTAGGCATCAGTGGTCCTCCAGAGTCTAGTTTTGTCATTTAATGTGTCACCTTTGTCAGAAGGCTTAGACCGGCCACACTGAGGGAAGAGAGACACCCCCTGGGGTGGGAATCGGTATTTAGGGTCTGAAGGGACAGTGTCCTAATTTCCGAGGCCTTTCTGAAGCAGCGTCCCAAGGGTGCTGCTGGGTGCTGCAGATGCTGAAGGCTGGAAGGTTTGTGGAACCTCCTGCCTCTGCTTCAGTCTGCTGTACCCGCTGCACCCTTCTGTTCTAGCCGGCGTCTCTCACCTTCCTCTTTTCTCTTGGCGTTCCACAGCTCTAAAGTATTTCTGGAAATTGACAACCGCCAGTGTGTTCAAGACTCAGACCAGTGCTTCAGGAACACGGATGCAGCCGCAGCCCTGCTGGCTTCTCATGCTATCCAGGGCACTCTGTCGTATCCTCTTGTGTCTGTCGTCAGTGAGTAGCATGATACCAAGGGGAAAGGATCGGGGAAAGACATCCCTGTGGCTCACACCCAAGTGTGTGGCCCTCTGTTTTGTATGGGCAGTGACATCAAGCAGCCCTTTAAATGAGTTTAATGCTAGTATCAAGAAGCTCATGTTTTATATAACACTGACCCTGTCTTTCTGAACTTCCAGGTGAATCCCTGATTCCCAAACGCACTCAGCTCCTCTACCTACTTGCTGTTGCCGTTGTCATTATCCTGTTTATTATCTTGCTGGGAGTAATCATGGCAAAACGAAAGCGCAAGCACGGCTCCCTCTGGCTGCCCGAAGGTTTCACCCTTCGCCGAGACTCCAGCAACCACAAGCGTCGCGAGCCTGTGGGACAGGACGCTGTGGGGCTTAAGTAAGCGATTTGCCAACACCCCAAGGTTCATAGTAGTAAGATGTGGATAGAAAAGCATGTCTTTCTGAGTCATGGTGTTGAATACTAAGCCTTGGCCATTAAGCCCACTAATCATGGTTCAGAATGGCGCACGAGTGACTGTGGAGGCCCCGGCAGTGTCAGAGTCTGAACATAGCTTTTCTGTACATACAGGTTATCACTATGCGATCAGCCTCTGTGCTGGCGCACTTTTCTTGGAAGCTCTTCCTCAGTGTGAACAGAAAGGATGAATGCTTGTCACATAAAATACGATATCCTCTCTGGGCCACGGCCCTCAGAGTGAGAGCATAGCTCTGGGAGTGGGTCAGGGTGGGGAAAGTGTAGAAAACCACCTCATTTCTGCCGTAACCACCACTCTTGTTTCTGCTCTTTGTAATTCTGTCAAAGAAATCTCTCAGTGCAAGTTTCAGAGGCTAACCTTATTGGTTCCGGAACAAGTGAACATTGGGTGGATGACGAAGGACCCCAGCCAAAGAAAGCCAAGGTAAGCTGACCGGGGTGGGGCCACCATTGTTAGCCATCATCTGGTTACATTCCAGATTTTTCTTCTTTGGTTCTAGAGTGTCCTGAACGGAAGGAGAGGGTGATTATTTTTTATATGTTACCCAAGCAATGGCTACCCCAGGTTCTCGTGAACAGCGGGGAACCTTAGGGCATTGATGACTTGGGTTAATTATGTATGTTTTTCAAGAATTCTTAAAAATAGGGGCTGGGGATTTAGCTCAGTGATTAGAGTGCTTGCCTTGCAAGCACAAGGGCCTGAGTTCGATCCTCGGCACCACCAAAAAAAAAAAAAAAAAAAAAAAAAAAAAGAATTCTTAAAAATAATAAAACAAACATGGCTCTCTACTAGTTGAGTCAGGACTGGTGTTCAGGTCCATCTCTGTAAGAAGAGAGGGCTTAAGCAGCCAGGGAAGCCACTGGCAATTGACTTTGGAGGCTACAGATCTTGAGCAGAGGAAGTTAAAATTGTGTGGCCTGAGAGCGAGACAGAGTTACAGCTGACATGAAGACGGAGACCTGCGTGCACAGCTGTGTATGGCGGGAACCAGCAGAGTGTGATGGTGCAGTCAGAACTGGGTTCTGTCCAAAAGTGTGCTCCTCAGTAGTTGGCAAGTTACTTACCCTCTTTGAATTTTATTTTTCTTACCTGTAAAAGGGATAATAACAACTCCTTCATGAGTTGTTATCAGGATTAAAAACAGCTGTATAATGTCCCCTGCCTATTTCTAGTCACATACTAAATGTTCAATAAAATGTAGCTGCTTTTAAATTATAGTTATCATTATTCATTAATCTTTCCTGAGTGCTTGCTCTTACTGGGAGGGAGCCTTGAACAAGGTTTATTCCTTCTGCTCAAGAATCTTACAGTCTGCTGGTAGAGGCTACACATAGTACCATGTCAGTACTTAGCACGTAGTCTGTTAAGCAGAAGAAGGCAGAATGTACTTTTCAGGACCAACAAGAGAAATTAAAATCTAATTTCTTTTTGAAGAGTGAGTAGGAATTAGAGAACTGGGATGGGGGGAGCCATTGCACACTGAGGAAAGAACGTGGGCAGAGACCCAGAAGTAAGAATATGGTGTTTTGGGGATCTAGAAATAGCATATTAAGGGTCAAGCCTAGAGTTTGGGATGTGGGGCTAGGGAGAACTGCCCAGATAATTGAGAAGAGGTGAGCAGGAAAAGCCAAGCTGACTGATGAAATAGAGGGTTAGAACAGGAAGAAGGGAAAATGAGGTGGAGGTTAAAGGAGGTGGCAGGAGACTGGCCCTGTGCCCTGTCTGCAACTTTGCTCGGTGGTCAGATCGACAGAGAGTAGCATTTCCCCTTCCAGGCTGAAGACCAGGCTTTGCTCTCAGAAGAAGATGAGCCCGTCGATCGACGCCCGTGGACACAGCAGCACCTTGAAGCCGCAGACATCCGGCGGACACCATCGTTGGCTCTCACTCCTCCTCAGGCAGAGCAGGAGGTGGACGTGCTGGATGTGAATGTCCGGGGCCCAGGTCAGTGCTGCGGCCTTCCCCTTTCACTAGGTGCTGCCTGCCGTGGTTCTGCATGGTTGGCCTTGTATGTGTCCCACCTGGGCCTCTGCTCTGTGCCAGTTTCACATATCCAAAGTCAGTTTGAGGAAATACATGTGCCTGTAAGGAATTACAGGCACACAGAATCTATGAACTCAGAAGACAGGGAAAGATTTCACATTATTTTGTATAGAGCATATTGAGAAAAAGCAGACTGATTAAATGGGTCTGATTTTAGTGGGTAGAAAAACAGTATCCCAAAACAGAAGGTAGAGAATTAGTTACGCCTTATGCATGGAGTTCTGTCAATATTGGGTATTCCAAAATGTTGTACATGAGAGAAAAGCTCCTTCACCTTAGAGAGGAGGCCCAGCTCAGAAAGATTCACTTGCACCTTACTCTTTCTAGAAATGATATTATCAGAGGACAGGTATGTGGGAAGTGTAAAACTAATCACCAGTTGACAGAAGGGGCACAAGAAATTCACTTCCCTTAAGCATACCTTCACTCAAATAGAAGTATTTCAATAATAGGGTTAGTTTTCTTCCCCTCCTTGAATACCTTCTGGAATTTTCCTTTCCTGCAGATGGGTGCACTCCACTGATGTTGGCTTCTCTCCGAGGAGGGAGCTCAGATATGAGTGATGAAGATGAAGATGGAGAGGACTCTTCTGCCAACATCATCACAGACCTGGTCTACCAGGGTGCCAGCCTGCAGGCCCAGACTGACCGGACCGGTGAGATGGCCCTGCACCTTGCCGCCCGCTACTCAAGGGCCGATGCTGCCAAGCGCCTCCTGGATGCAGGTGCAGACGCCAACGCTCAGGACAACATGGGTCGCTGCCCTCTCCATGCTGCAGTAGCAGCTGATGCCCAAGGCGTCTTCCAGGTAGAGGACATGAGAAGAGTTGAACAGTATGGAATTTTTATGGTTCTATACTGTTTTTTCTGTGTTCTGGCACTTAATATTTCACTGAATTTATTCAGTAATTCTTGGAGAGATTAGTCGTGCTTGCTAGGTGGGAAAGAAGGAAAAGCAAGAAAGTAGCCTACTAAAAGTAGCCAGTTGGTGATAGAGCCACCAGCAGATAACACATTTTCGAATTCTTAGCAGTATTTTGTTGTACAAAGATGCCTTCCAAATGTGCAGATCCGATGGGGGCTACGTCTGTAGCAAAGCTCTTGCCTCCCATTACCTGCTCCCAGTAGATCTGCCTGACCTGACTGTGTGGGCTCCCTCGTGGTTATTGGCCATTTTCCTGACCTGAGTTGACAGCATTCTCTGTGATTCCTTTTCATTTTAACCTTAGGATGAAATCGAAAGCATTCTAAGTCACGTTAGGCCGTTACACTTTGACTGAAGTTGTGAAGTTTTCCCACCGTGCTGTGCTTTCCTTAGAAAATAGAAACACGTCGCTTTATGTTTGGATTACCCATTTGTTGGTTGGTTTGTTCATTGGTTTATTGAAATGCTTATTGATTGGCCAGGGTAGAATCTTGTGCAGGAGGGTAAGAAGCCCTTCCTGCCCTTCAGGAACTTCCAGTGTAGCCTCAGTGCTAATGCTCTTGTCTCTTCTCCTAGTTTGATTACTTTCCTTTGTCCAAGTGACTCTCTTTTCTGTACTTCTTTTCTTCTAGATTCTGATCCGCAACCGAGTAACTGATCTGGATGCCAGAATGAACGATGGCACTACACCCCTGATCCTGGCTGCCCGGCTGGCTGTGGAGGGAATGGTGGCGGAACTGATCAACTGCCAAGCAGATGTGAATGCAGTGGACGACCACGGTAGGGACGAGAGCAAGGAATTTGGATTCTTATTGGTAAAGCGTTCCTATGTAGGGGAATTGTTGCATGATCCTTAGAGAACGATGTCGGATCCAGATGCATTGGAGAATCATTCATTCTTTCGTTTTTGTTTTTTTTTGTTTGTTTGTTTGTTTTGGCAGTGCTGGGGATTGAACTCAGGGCTTTGGGCTTGTTAGGCAAGTACTCTACCGCTTGGGCTAAATCCCCAGCCCCTTACTCATTCTTTCATTCATGCGTTCATTGGGTCTTCCTTAGATAATGAGCTCAGAGAGCTGAGCCAGCGGGGATCCCTAGATTAAGGTGATAATGTATTCTTCTCCTGTCTTTCTGCTTGCAAAAATGGCTTTCCCTTGCAGGAAAATCTGCTCTTCACTGGGCAGCTGCTGTGAATAATGTGGAGGCGACTCTTCTGCTGTTAAAAAATGGAGCCAACAGAGACATGCAGGACAACAAGGTACAGTCTGTGAGTTTAGAGCCTGAGGATGCGCTTAGCGGTGTCTCACGTACACGGGCCTTCCTTTTTCCCTGCGTGGTGTCTTGTGATAAGTACAGACAGATTTAGAAGCAGGTTGGGCAGGAACCAGGTTTGAACAGGATGCAGGCTGGTTACTGAGCTTGTTCTGGTGTGTCGGGACGTCCTCGGCCTGCTCAGGACTCGCCCCGCTGGGCTGCCCTGCAGACAGCTCGGCGTGACCTCCCTGCCCTCCCTCTTCTCTGATGTTTCCTTTTCTCCGATGTTGTCTTCAGTTATGCTTACTTCCTTTGCTCGTTTGTTTTCTTTCATTTTTTCCCTGCTGGCTTCTTTTGGTTTTGGTTCTTGTTGTTTTGTCCCTGGATGTCATGATGGTTTCCTGTTTGGTTTTCTCCCTCTGAGTTTCTGTTGTGCTTCCCTCCTCCAATTCGTCTCTCATGTACTTCCAGTTCTTCATTATTTTAGTTCATTTTTGCATGTTTTGCCTCTTGTCTCTTTTATTCTTTCTCTTGTTTTTCCCAGTTCTGCACATGCTTTAGTTTCTTCTCTTGCCATTCTTCTTTCTAACTCCTTTTCCTCTTAGACCTTCAGGCCGGTAAACTCAGTACTCTTTTGAGGAGTTTCTGGCTCAGAGTCATGGTTTACTTCACAAATTCTGTAGAGGGCAAAATTGGTCCTTGGGAAAGGTGTATAACTATTTATACATCCCACAGATACATATTTAGTATATAGGGAAATACACAGTATTTCTGTGACACTAAAATTTCATGGGGGAGGCACTTAGGAAAGTGTGTCTAAAGGAGCTGATAAAGAAAAGATTGAGGGGCTGGGGATTTAGCTCAGTGGTACAGCACTTGCCTAGCAAGCACAATGTCCTGAGTTTGATTGCCAGCACCCACCCACCCAGAAAAGAAGAAGAGGTTGAGACACTGCTGTATTCTTTAAAGTGTTATTAAAATATGTTATATGTGGGTCTTTTCTGTAGGAAGAGACTCCCCTGTTTCTTGCTGCCCGGGAGGGGAGCTATGAAGCAGCCAAGATCCTGTTAGACCATTTTGCCAATCGGGACATCACAGACCACATGGATCGTCTTCCCCGGGATGTGGCTCGGGATCGCATGCACCACGACATTGTGCGCCTCCTGGATGAGTACAATGTGACACCAAGCCCCCCAGGCGCTGTGCTGACTTCCGCTCTCTCACCTGTCATCTGCGGGCCCAACAGGTCGTTTCTCAGTCTGAAGCACACCCCGATGGGCAAGAAGCCCAGACGGCCCAATGCCAAGAGTACCATGCCCACTAGCCTGCCTAACCTCGCCAAGGAGGCCAAGGAGGCCAAGGGTAGTAGGAGGAAGAAGTCTCTGAGTGAGAAGGTGCAACTCTCTGAGAGCTCAGTGACTTTATCCCCTGTTGATTCTCTCGAGTCTCCTCACACATACGTTTCTGACACCACATCCTCTCCCATGATCACATCCCCTGGAATCTTACAGGCCTCACCCAACTCTATGTTGGCCACTGCTGCCCCCCCAGCCCCAGTCCATGCGCAGCATGCACTGTCTTTCTCTAGCCTTCATGAAATGCAGCCTTTAGCTCCTGGGGCCAGCACTGTGCTTCCTTCTGTGAGCCAGCTACTGTCTCACCACCACATTGTCCCCCCAGGCAGTAGCAGTGCAGGAAGCTTGAGTAGGCTACATCCAGTCAGTGTCCCAGCAGATTGGATGAACCGCATGGAGATGAGTGAGACCCAGTACAATGAAATGTTTGGCATGGTCCTGACTCCTGCTGAGGGCACCCATCCCAGCGTAGCTCCCCAGAGCAGGCCACCTGAAGGGAAGCACATCACCACCCCAAGGGAGCCCTTGCCCCCCATCGTGACTTTCCAGCTCATCCCCAAAGGCAGCATTTCCCAGCCAGCTGGGACATCCCAGCCACAGTCCACTTGCCCTCCAGCTGTTGCAGGTCCCTTGCCTACTATGTACCAGATTCCTGAGATGGCCCGTTTGCCCAATGTGGCCTTCCCCACTACCATGATGCCCCAGCAGGACGGGCAGGTAGCTCAGACCATTCTTCCAGCCTATCATCCTTTCCCAGCCTCTGTGGGAAAGTACCCCACACCCCCTTCACAGCACAGTTATGCTTCCTCAAACGCTGCTGAGCGAACACCCAGTCACAGTGGTCACCTCCAAGGCGAGCATCCCTACTTGACACCGTCCCCAGATTCTCCTGACCAGTGGTCAAGCTCATCACCCCACTCTGCTTCTGATTGGTCAGATGTAACCACCAGCCCCACTCCTGGAGGTGCTGGAGGAGGTCAACGAGGACCTGGGACGCACATGTCTGAGCCACCACACAGCAACATGCAGGTTTACGCATGAGTCTGCCTCCAGTGTAGAGACGGAACTGCCTTTTGTAAATGCTGCTGAGGAACAAATGAAGGTCATCCGGAAGAGAAATGAAGAAATCTCTGTAACCAGCTTTTGAAGGCAAGAGAAAGAAGATGCTCCTAGCTTTCAGATAGTGCACGAGAAGCAGTTAATCAGCTTTACTGAATATTTGCAGGGTTTTAGGGGGAGGACATGGCTCCTTCTAATCTCTTGCCCATCAAGCCAAGTTCATAGACATGCAGGATAGATACAAGCTTTGGGGACACGTTTACTGTCTTCTATTTGGAGAATACGATGGATGCCTTGTGTAACCCAGACATTCTTGCAGCTTGGACTGCATTTTAAGCCCTGGGGGCTTCTGTATATCCATGAGAAGATTCTACACTAGAGTCCGATTTGGACTTGTGCCCTGGAAATCTGCCTGGGTTGACCTATCTCATCTTTTCAGCCTTGAAATTCTCTTGACTGCATCTGGTGCTTTCCTTTGTGCACCGCTCTGTGGGTGGAGCCCCACCAGCATATGATCGGGCAAGACCTTTGTTCCTTTAACCATTCCTGCTCTGGAAAGCAACTTCGGCCTTCCTTTCCCCTCCTGTTTGCCTCACATCCTAGGAGCCTACCACTGTTTACTTCGGTTATGGTTCTTAGCATAAACCTTTCAAATATGTTTCTGTAGAAAATGGACATATTGCATTCTACATATATCATTCCTAGGAGAAAGAAGGAGAGCAAAATACTTTTCTTCAAATTGATACTGGGAGCAGGAGATCCCTTCAAGAGGCTGCACCTTAATTCTGTTTCCTGCATTCAGGACTTCATTTAAAGCTTACCAGAAGAAAAGATACATGCCATGCCAGTTGGGGTTTGTGTGTGTGTGTGTGTGTGTGTGTGTGTGTGTGTGTGTGCGCGCGCATGTGTGGGCCTGATCCATGAAGTTTTATCCTTTGTACCCTAGATACTATGACCTTTTTAAACCAGAAAAGGGCTAGAATGTTGGAATGACCAAGAGATAAGCTAACTCATGCGAGAAGCAGTTACTATCCATAGTCCCCCCTACTTTGTGCCGAGCATTCCATGACTGCCACTGTGAAACACGTTTGTCCTGGATCTTAGAACTCTAGGCCTGCTTCCCTCCCTCATCCAGATGAAATTACTCATAGCTGTTAAGCCTTTCTTTCTATGCATCTCCACAGACAATATCTCAGACAACGTATCCCTGCCATTTATTACCGAACCTTCTTTGACTCAAGAAACCCAGACCACAGTTCCTCCTTCCTGATTTTCTTTCCCCTCTGTACTGTGATCTGAGTTACTTCTGCGCCTAGCAGGTTCTCACTGAAGACATGGATTTTGTATATGCAGGAAATGGAAAATTGGACTACTTCTCTAGGGTGCACTATGAGGCAGCCTTTGCTAGTTCTTGCTACTCTTCCTCTTCCTCTGAAACAGGACATTCCTCTTTTGGCAACTAACATAGCAACTTAACCAGGGACTTTTTCCTTTCCCAGAGTCACCTGGATGATAATAGATTAAAGACTTGCTCTTCACTGTCTTCTTTATGTTCAGATTATGATTGCACCTTACCTGAGTCTGTTCTGTGTAGTGTGATCTTGACAGTTTCCTTGACTCTCTGTCAAAAACAGAAGCATTTTAGTCAACTGTAGACACAAGAAAATAGTTTTGTTCCTCTTCTCCTTGGATCAATTAATAATTGGTCTATGGCCGTATTGTCATGTCCATCTGGTACTGTGATGCCCATGACATCTGGAAGATTAGTTTTGTTGGGGCATTTTGTACATATTATTAGTAGTTGTATTGCCTATGTTGTGTCCGTTTAATGGTAATCATCATTCCTACAATGTGTGAGGTGTTCACCAGTGCGTCCCACTTACCCGTCTGTGGCCCCGCCATGGGAGCCATGTTTTGGCATGGTAGTCTACAAATAGTTCTTTTCAGTCCCATTCAAGTTCATTGAACCAACAACAACTAGTTCTTCCCTGGTGTGTGTGCAGATGTTTGCTCGTTCTGTTTTATTTTCTCCATGGCAGCCCCTGTTACAGTGTGTAAGCATGTTACCATTCTAAATGGTGACTCTTTACCCGTGAGCCCCTTTATGAATCCCAGATTGGGAGAACCCCATAGACTTCTCTGGACCGTGCCACATCTGCCCCTTGCTCCCCTTCTGTGCCAGCACCACTGCCTGAAAGGATCAGCCTTTGATCCAGCCACTGAATCTTTTACATCCGCCACCGGCACACAACATGGGACTAATCGGCATGTTTCTCCTTCTTGGGATGCTTTTATGTGATTCATTTGGATTTGGGGAAATGGAGCATGATAAAGCTGCCATTGCAGACAGCTGGCTCTAGTGGTAAGGAAGATGACACTGCCTCTTAAGCATTTTACCCATCTCATATCTTAAATACCCTTGCGTTGTGTAGTATCTAATAAAAGGGAAGGTAACATGGAGAATTACTTTTTTATTTGGGTTCTCAATTGGATACTAAGTTTTTATGGGTTACATCTTTTATGCCATGCATAGGTCTCTCCATTTTTGGTTTATTTTTATTTTTATAAATTCTTCCTTTCCTTGAAACCCCTTCTGCCTACTTTTAAAGATAGATTTTTTGTTTGTTTGTTTTAAGCCTCATTTTCTGATTTACATGATGGTGGGGGAGGGATAGGTTTGAAAGAAAGACAGAGTGAACATTAAAGATTTTAATGTAAGCAGTGAGCTGTGACACTCAAGTCCATTTTATCATCCTATTATTAAACTTACCAGTTGGTAATTCTTGCATAGAAAAGAACCAAAGGTGTAATGTTTTGTTGGCACATGGTTTGGGGATTTGGGCCTTAACAATACATTGAATGTACGATGACTATTTAGGACACATTTATGTGTCCTGAGCCCCCCACCAATAACTTTTTGGTACTATGGCAACTTCCTTGTGTACATTTCTCTTAAAAGTGATACTATATCAGTTTGTATGAGAAACCTAGTAATCAATAAAATGACTGCATATTCCTGACTAAGGAAAGTGCACACTTTGTTTTTACTTTTCAAAATTTCATTCTAAAAGTAGTTAAAGTGAAATTTATATGAAAGCATTTTTATCACAAAATAAAAGGTTACATGTCAATCTCTGTGGTATTGTATTTTTCGTTTTCCAATTCTGTATCCCTGACCTTACAATGTTTACTTTATGATGTTGTAATTTGATGAAAGAAAAATGATTTTCATCCTGGAGCCTATCACTAGACTTCTCTTTTTCATGCTCTAGTCAGATACACTTTTGAGGAAAAAGTTTCCCATCAAATCAGAAGCATCATAATATTGAGCTACTCTTAACTGTGGCTGGTGAGCTGCTCAGGACAGGACGCCTCCCAGTGGAAAAGCAAGAACTGAGAATTGGAATATAGGTAAAAATGATGTCATCACCTAAACCATTTTTCCTCAGATTTTGTGTAGAATGTTACATATAGGATTATAGATAATTCTCACACACACATTTACCAAGTTCACATATGTACATTTACTTATACAGTCAACCAGTGAGACATATTTGGACATGAATATTTGGTGTTGATGATAACGTATGATAGTAGCAATCTCATCCCAACCTCAGCGTCTAGTTTATTTCCATATTCTACTGCTTCACAGAAACTTGGTAATAACACATGCATGATTATAAATGGTAATAGTATATGTTCAAATGAGTCAATTTGAAATATTGGGATATACTTCAGTTAGGCAGCTGAAGGAGCTTCATTCAAGTCTGCACAAGTATGTCAACACAGTAGTACATGTAGTTATGCTCAAGAATGTTATAATTTTATATGAATTGTATTCGAGTCTTTACGTGAGTTTTACAGTTGTCTAAGAAGAAGATGAATTTGAGAGCTAAGGAATGACCACTCCTCTCAGAACGAGAGTTGCTTTGGGAAGGAAAATTTAATGGTAGAAAAGCGCTTCAGTGTATCTAGGCTGAAGGCCGCTGGTCTGCTGGCCACGCCCTTTCCCTGCAGTTGCGAGCCTGGACTCAGCTGGTACAATAGGCTTGTATGTCTGACCAGCATTGTGCCACTTCCCTCCGTCATGCAGCTAAACAACCTTTTAACCCCAGCACGGATGGCCTTTCTTTGATAGCTGCACAATATCCAGGACATGGCCCAGGGGGAGCTATGAGCCTCTGCCACTAACTTTTTCAGTCATCAGGTATATGTGAGGGTGCAAGTGTGTGTAGGAATGGGACTATATCTGAAACAGAATACAGCCTTTACCCCCAAGTGCAAAGTGTAGGCATAGTCATGGATAATTCAAAGAGGGCTTATTTATGAAAAGTTTAGATACAAAGACTTGTATGAGGTGTAGGGGAACCACAAGGGGAGCAAAAACCTTGCTAGCATTAAGGAGGCTATTACCACTCATAGCTCCATTGGGGGCAAGGTGGGGAGAAGTGCCTGGGACCTGGAAGGACAGTCCCATGATGCAGGTTTCCTCAAAAAAACCCTTGACTTCCACTGATACATGCTGTGGCCCCCAGGCCCTTTGGAAGAACGAGTACCCTGACCCTTCCCCACAGCACCTCCACCCATCCACCCTGAGAAGTGAGTCCAAGTGGAAGGCTAGAAATATGGGAGTCCTGGGGCTGGAAGCTCGGCAGGGAAGGGAGGAGACCAGATCTGACTCTGCAAGCACATCGTTTCAGAGTCTTCCTCTTGCTGTATTTCTGAGAAACTTCCACTGGTGGTCTGTCGATGAAAAGGAATTAAGTGTTAATAATCTTGACTCAACTTTTCCTGACCTAATAGTGGATTTCTCCACCACTATGGCTTTTGAGTGCCCAAAAGGGACAGTCGGCAGCTGTAGGATGAATGAATATGGAGCATTCAAATAAATCTATCTAAATGAAAAAACAATGCACAACAGAATTGTCACAGTATTGACCAAAATTAGCTAGACACCAAAGAATGGCTTTTATATAATTCCACTATCTAAGTTGAGAGAAAACAAACCATTAGTAAGAAGACAATCTGAACGGAGGGTGCCTTTGGGAGAGGGGTCTTGACGAGAGCAAGAATCTGGAGTCTGAAAAATCTCTACTTTGGTAATAATTACACAGGTTTATATGTATGTAAAACTGCATGTAAGTTTTAACTTATGACTTTATGCTTCAGTAAAATGTTTTTTCATTAATCCACAGAAGGACACAAACACCTAGTATTGGTATTTTTTAAATGTTAGTATATATTATCTTTATTTCAGATGTTTAACAATGATAAAAGGCATGCAGGCTAATACTGCTGTATTTTCCACTAATTCCATTCTACTTCTTTTCTTATACCCACCTTCCTTTCCTTTTTGTCTTGTTTCCAAAACTTGGTTAGTAGGGACTACCTTCTTGGAACAGTTGATCCATAAAGAAAATAAACTTCAAATTTGATTATCTGAAACGTGGGACTGCATAATGACAAAGTTAAGTGAGCAAGGTGAGTCAGCTCACTGGGCAGGAGTCATGGGCTCCAGCTCAATAATCCTTCTCTATCTGGGTCCCAGCTACTACTTGGTACTACCTCGTGGCACTTGTTTGCCCCCACGTAAGTGTGTGTGAGAGGATTATGGGTTTTGTAACCTGGTTGGCATTTTCAAGATTCTCATAGATCATCACCTGCTTCCTGTGCCTATTTTCAAGAGTGTAGGCCAGGCAAATACTGGGGTGTACAGACCCAACCTTTGCTCTGTAATGGGATTGTCTTGCATTTCTTGATCTCTCCCCTTGTTCTTGCTGCTGCAGTCTCTTTCCCTTGGCTTGTGCAAGAGGTATAAGGGCATGGACCTGGCAGAAGATGGGCGTCAACCAGAATCACGTTATATCAGTATGTCACTGTGGTTTGTTCAAGGATTTACAGACAGAATTGGAGGGGAGGTTAGTAAGACTGTGTATCTGGACAACCCAAGAAAAATCATTGGAATTCTAACCATAATCCATTAGGAATTCAGTAAAGTAACATAAACATAATTCATAGAGGGCTGGGAATTTAGCTGAGTGATTAGAGTGCTTGCCTTGCAAGCACAAAGCCCTGAGTTCAATCCCTGGTACCACCAAATAATAATAATAATAATAATTCATAGAAGAAGTTGTTCTAAACAAAAACCAGTTGGAGAATGTCATTGAAAAGAAGATCCCACTTAAAATAGCAAACACACATGTCTGCACATCCCAGTAGCCTTCAAAACACTGTAAACCCCAAATATTACCAAATACCACCTACCTGTTTCCCTATCAATTTTACTAGTTGCTGCTGCTTTATCAATTACAGCTTTAGCTCAGCTCATTTCTTCCCATTTTAACTCTACTTTTATTTTCTACATGAAATTCCTAAATAAATCTGAGCATGCCCACAGCTCAGATAAAATTCATTAAGATACCCAATTATTTGCTCCTGTGCTAATATCTAACATGAGTTCAAATCCTGAGAGTCCCACTGTCCCCAGGGGGTCAATGAAAGGTATGACTCTGGGAAGCTCCTGGTGACCTTTGATGTACATCAACAAGAACCATTACTGAAACGGAGTGAAGACAGAGTAAAATCCTGTTCCAACACATTGGTATAAACAGAACTGAAACAATGAGTTAATGTATTTATTTCAAGAATATCTAGATCATCCACAGAAATTGAACACATAAATCTCAGAAAGTTTCAAAGAATATCACAATTATCTCTGATCATACTACTGTCAAATAAAAACCCATGACCAATGCTACTGTACATATTAAATTTACAAATAATCCTGTTAGTAGCATAAATGTAAATCAGAATATATTTAGAACTGCACAAAAATACCTGTCAGTACCACCATGCAGTAAAACTGATTTATGAGCATAATTTGTTCCAGAAACATGCTTGTAATCCAAAGCACTTGTATATCAAAGCAAATTTACCCATTAGAAATAATGGAGGGACCCAGGTTTGAGTTAGCAGGTCAGGACGCTCCCAGGCGCTGATCTGCGCTTGCCCCGCCCCCTTCCGGGGAAGACAGTTCTGGGCTCCAGCTTTGGACCCAGGCTTGAGTTGGCACTGGCAGGGTGAAACTCAAATAAGGTGGGAAACATCTTGGACCAAAAGCACTGTTGCCTCTCTCCCTCAGAGGTTTTTTTTTTTTTTTTTCCATTTCTCTTCTGATCCAAGCCATCGCTATCTGGTAAAGCCAACAATACCCACACCACTAAGGAACTTCTAGAGACATAAATGATAAGGAGACATGGGCAGGGTACCAAAGATCTCCCAGAGAGCTACAATCTGACAACTGCCCCCAGGCTCCACGCTTGGAGGCCAGGTTCAACATAGTACCCAGCACCAACCACTGCAGACTTGCTAGGGCTAATGAGCATAGAATCAGGTTTCGGCCTGTGCCCCCCACAGAACAGTGGCCATCAGCAAAATCTCACTATATGTGTATGTATACATAATATTTGTACATATTGGTTTTGTTTCTCCTTTTATTTTCTCTTTCTCTTATCCTGTTACCTGTCTGCTGCATTTTCTTGTCTACATATTCTTTCTGGTTGTTGTTGTTTTGGTTTTTACTTTTATTGTCTCCTGCCTGGCTCATATCTCTCCTTCCTCAACCAAATGCTGTGATTTTTCCTTTTCTTTTTGTTTTCTCTCTCCCTTTCATTTTTCATATGAGTAAATATTGTCTAGATTCTACATGGTTTGACACATTACTCTCACCTTTCACTCTTCTTAAACTATCTACTCAAGCTTCCCAAAGTATAAGAACATCCTATTCTAAGTTTTACATCTATTAGAACTTTCTTCATTACCTCTATACCTTTTCCTATCCCTCATTATCTGTGCTACAAGCAGGGGAAAAAACCACTCTACTAACAGAATACCCACTGCATGCAAATTCCTGGTTTATAATGGATTCCTGCTTTATGACAGTGTAGACTTTGCTCTTATGGTTAAAGATACAAAGTTAATATCTACCACAATCGGTCAATTTCATGAATGTAATTGATGCTATTGCTAATGTACTAGTGTAACAAGTGTGTCATACAGGTTATAACTAGTTGTACTTTCTCATACGGCAATACTGTAATTATCTGAGGTAATAATCATTAACATAATCCAGGGTCTTGAGACAACCACAAAAGCCAAGAATCACATACACCTAGAAGACACTGAACAAACAGAATTCTCCTTAGAAAGTATTGATATTTGTCTTCAAGTAACCTCCCATAATCAAAATATAAAAATCAGCACTGAAACTAAAAGGTAGGAAATGCACATAGATACAAAGAAAATGACGAGACCCAGAAGTAAAATAAAACCCCAGACCCCCAGCTCATCCAGAACAAATCCAGAGGACAACGAAATAGAGGAAATTGGAAAACACTCAACCAAACTTTCAGAAATGATAGCAGCAGAAGTTAAAAAACAGATGGATGAGGTTGTAGAGAACATCAGATTAGAAATAATTAAGTTAAGAAAGAGAAGACGATCATAATGAAAGACCTGCTTAGTGAATTTAGAGTAGACACAGATTAAAAAAAAACAGAGGAGCTTAGAAAAACAATGGAAAATTTGACCACTCAATTTAGGAAAGAAATGGAACCCATGAAACAGATCCAAATAGATGTCCAAGAAATCAAAAACTGCTTGAAAATATACGTAGTTGATTAAATCAAAGCGAAGACAGAATCTCAGAACTAGAAGACAGGACTGCACTTCAAGACCACGAAAAGGAAAACTTCTTAAAAATAACTAGAGACTATGAGAAATCAATATAACAACTGCAAGATGATGCAAAGAAGAACAACATAAGATTGACCAGAGTAGAAATTAGGAATAGATGGTGTATATCTCAATCTGATAAAAGCCATCTATCACAAACCAATGGCCAACATTACACTAAATGGCCAGAAACTAGAAGCTTTCACACTAAAATCTGGAACAAGACAAGGTTGCCCACTGTCACCACTATTATTCAACATAGTTCTAGAAACATTAGCCAGAGCAATTAGACAAGAGAAAGAAATAAAAGGAATAAAAATAGGAAAGGAAGAAGTGAAACTTTCGCTATTTGCGGATGACATGATACTCTACATAGAAGATCCAAAAAACTCCACCAAAAACTGCTGGATTTAATAAGCAAATTCAGTCGTGTTGCTGGATACAAAGTCAACACTCAAAAGTCAATAGCATTCCTATACACAAACAATACACCCACCAAAAAAGAAATAACAAAAGATATACCTTTCACAATTGCACACACACACACAAAAATACTTAGGAATCTATCTAACAAAAGAAGTAAAAGACCTTTACATTGAAAACTACAGCACCCTAAAAAAAGAAATTGAAAAGGATATCAAAAAATGGAAGGACATCCCATGTTCCTGGGTAGGAAGAACCAACATCGTGAAAATGGCTATACTTCCTAAACTACTATACAGATTTAATGCAATTCCAATCAAGATA
>PVJO010011825.1:0-58075 GCA_004026905.1 Hystrix cristata
TCCTTGACCTAACTCTCAACGTTGCAAGCTTTTTTTTCACATTTTTATAAAAGTTTTTAGTCTGCACATTTTTTTATTGTTGCTATTTTCCCCTGAGGCCTAATATGCTGTTCTTTCTTGTTTCAGATATTTTCAGAGTGCTACACAATTTTCGATGTACATAGACAATATTCAACACTATTAAAGCTTGTAACTTATTTAGGAAAATAAAACATGAAATTTTTTAAAAATCACAATGTAAATTGAGGAAGAAATAAATTCTTCCTGTTAACTCAAAGAAATTTATTGATATGCTTCTCCCTAGAAATACAGATATAAATAGTTTGGTAATAATATGCAGTGTCTTTAAAAATGAGCTCAGTTATCAACACCATTGAAATTGTTCCATGGAGCAGAATAAATGCTATGTTTACCACCTTTTTGAGAATTTCAAATAATGAAATGATAGAGGATTCTTTTGAAATAATGATATTTGAGAACTTTGCAAAGAAAATTGGAAGAAACACGGGAGGGTTCTTGTTCTTTCTAGAATCCAAAGGCAGGGTAACTCTGATTACCTGAACTCGGGAAAGTGTCAGAGTCTTGAGTGTTTTCCAACATTTTGTGAGGAACAAAGCACCCGCTAGAAAATAACCAACACCTTGAAGGTAATTGTGTCAGCCATGTGGCTGACTTTCGCTGAAGGAAGATGGCCCCGCAGATTGACCTCAGTGATTACCAGGGTCAGTCTGACTGCTAGGCCCTCACAGGCCCATATTTTCTTCTCTTTCCTCAGAAAACGTGAAAAGAAGAGATGATTGTTTTTCAAAAGAGAAGCTCTTCCAAAAGAAGACAGATTTCACACGGATCGGAGGCGGAATGGTCGCCACACTCCTGTATCACCCGCTACCATGGTGGTTGACACTTCATTAATCTGGCCATTCGATTACTGAGGAAGTCAGCAAACATGTTGAGAACTTACAAAGATAGAGATGCCTGCTAATTTGGGTTCCATAAACTAAGAAAACTGCTGAATAAGCCATGAGTGTCTGACACTTAGAGTAGACAACAGACATACAATCAAATGCATTCGATAAATGTCAGTGGACTGTGAGATAACCGTTTCACATCTTTCCTGGGGTAACAGATTAGTGCAAACAGGGTTCTCATCTGCAAGACTCCTTATGTGGACAATTCAGAAAGTATCCCAACCCCGGGTCACGGAGTAATTTTTTACAAATAATCTTGGAATTCAATGTACTTAGCACGTGAACTGATTAATCACCAGTACTCTCTTATGGAGTCTATAGTTACAAACGGCCATCACAAGGCAGTGCGTTTCCACGGCACACAGAGGGAGCGACCACACAGAGGCGAAAGGTAATAAGCTCAGTGCTTTGCCTGTGGGTTCACTCCTGCAATCGGCCCGGCAGCTTCAGCCAAAAATAATCACATTTAAATTAGGAACCTATGAAAATTTTGGCCCTTATTTGCTTTACTTAGTTCAGCTACCATGTATTCCATGTATTTTTTCAGTAGAGACCAAACATAAGGAGCTATTAGAATCATTTAAGTCAAGCCCATCAGTACTGGAATGATAAAAATTGTCACCTCCAAGTACTTAACTATACCCCATCATAATCACAGTAATAACAAAATAATGTGTAACTGTGACAGTAGTGAAATATGATTTCTCACTATGAATTTATAGCAGTATGTATTGTAGAGAACAGAGCTCTGGGCATCCATATCTACAATACCCACCCGGCTGCAACCTTCTCCAACCATTAATTTACAGGATTAAGCAACCTGAAATTCACTCTGCCTTGCAACATGGAAATTTGACGATATTCTGAGTTAACATCAGAGCGTCCATGCTACCTCTCTCATAAATAAAAAAAAAAAATGCCTATTATGTACAATATTTACCTTTGCTCTGACTTAGAACAATATTATTTTGGAATCATAGTCAGTCCCTTCATACTACAGACGAAAGGAGAAACTGAGTGGTGTATAACCAAATATGGCTCAAGCGCGATTGCTACATACTGTAAGTGCTCGCAAACGTCATCATAAGTGGAAGAAGTCAAACAGAAAAGAGAACAACTCGTAAGTCGTTCTGGATGTTTTCCTTCATGTTGCAGTTGCACATAGCTTAACTAATCTAGGCCCGGAGACATCAGGAGCTTGGAGCCCCACAGGGAATGAGGTAAAGGCTGAATGAAGGGAGATGTGAGCATGTCTGTAGCTTCTTCATCCAGATACTGAAGATATGTAATGCACGTGATGTGAAAGTCATTGGGTTATAAGCTTGTGATTTGCATTTTGATTAAATGATTCTTTAAAAAAAAAATTCTGCCGGAGGAAAGGCTGAGCCAGAAGGATCCCAAGTTCAAGTACAGCTGAGGCAATGTAGTAACAGCAAAATTCTGTCTGAAATTTTTAAATAGTGGGGGACAATGGGGACATAGCTTGGTGAGATGGTCCTCGGTTCAGTCTCCAGTGCCTGGACAAAAAAATGCTACCAGAAATTAGACTGATGTGCCACACGTGAATGACAACTAAGAGAAATTAGGAACTTGTCAACACTAAGATGTCCGGGGCAATGGAAAGAAAATCCAGGGCAGGGGAGGAGAAAGCAGAAAACTTCCAGTACAACAAATAAACAAAACAAACAAACCTAATCCCCTCAACCTCGATTTCCAGGTGTACTTAAGACATAACCCAAAGTGCTACTTTAAGTAAATATACAAATAATAAGGAATTTTATACTTCTGTAAATACACGAGAAGTAAAGAGTAACATTAAGAGGGTAAATAAAAAGAAACAAATTAAGATTCAATAAAAGAATTGTTACTGAAATAGCAGTTATAAATAACTTGGACATTTACAAATTTAAAGGACATGAATAAACAAAAGCAGTACAAGAGATGATAGGAGTGAGCTCTGTTACAATTTACAAAGAGACTCACTTTGGAGAAAATAGAAATATTGATTAACTTCAGGCTGCATTAAATTAAATGAATAATACATGTCAAATATAATGAGACCACCTGCTTAATAAAAACAGATCTATTCATGAACCCCATAGAATGGAAAAGCAAAATAAAAGAAACTTTGTTATTCTAACAGGAAGGATGGCATGAGGTAAAAATTTATTTTAAAAGATAATAAAGTAAATACAAAATACAATAGGTACAGAAAAAAAGTCTTAAGCACAAAATTTGCTAATTGTTGAAAATGACTGAAAACAGAAGCGATAAGAGTAGACAATTGAGAGTTTTTTCCAAAGAAAGCTATTATAAAATGAACAAAAATGTTTATAAATTCCAGGAAAACATTATGTATCAAATAAATAGCAGGCAAAAGAAAGATGTTGTGCCAACACCGTGACCAAGAAAATATAGCCTGAAAGCAACTGTATCTGAAAAAATAGAAACCAAAAGAAAAGCACTGATAACTCTTAATCATATTACTTAATAAATTACAAATTCAGTTCATCAAAATGTATGAAATCCATCAAACCGTATTCACCTAAAGGACAATCTCACAGTATATAAATTTAAAACGAAGCAATTATATAGTGAGTTTGAGAAATTTCCACATATAACAAGGGATTTTTATATTATTCTGGGATAAGCCAATAAACAAAACGATGGCCAAACTGAATTCTGCAATGTGTGTGAACTCTCTCAACATTAGAGTTTGAGAGAACTATGTCTGCTACACAGGGATGCTCACCATGTCTTAGGAACACTGACCCCCAATGCTTGCTTAGGACACAACTTCACTTATTACAGCAAGGCTATGAGAAAGACACTGCCCTTGTCACCATTTCACAAATAAGAAATGAGTCAGTCTGAGCTCAAAAAATAAGTTAAGGTTGCATATTGATAGTTTAATGTTAAGAAATTCATTGTGCGCTTAATTGATTAAAATCACACATCTAGAGCATGAAACGAGTCATCCTGTGAACAAGTCCTCCTAGGCACCCAAGCCTGCTTCCCAAATCTCTGTAACGAAAGGGACTCGTGTTCTGATGAAGTGGCTGATTTGGGGACCGGGTCAGGGAAATGATAAGATGCTCAAAATGTCTAATCATGCCAGAAATAAAAATTTTAAAATGCATGATAAGAAAAAGACGGGTGCCTGTTAAAGGAATACAAGAGCCAAATTGGGAAAAGTCTCCATGAGCAAACCTAAGGCAATCTGAACTGAATCGATTATAATAATACAGAATTATAACTCAAAATTATCTGGCGCACTTAGTGACAAATTATTGAATAATTAGTAAATGGGTGAGAAATAGCAGCTCTTCCTTATTAAAGAATTCCAAATAAGGTATGAAAACACCACCAAGAGACAGGCTTAATCCTCTTTGCTTACCCTTGAGTGTGGGCTGAATTTATTGATTTCTTGCCGAAGGAACAGTATAGAAAGAAGGAAACTGGCACTTCACTGCTTAGATTCCTGACAAACTGACCTTAACCATCACAATGATGATCACATCACCAGTCATATCCTGTTGCCGTCACACACCTTCTCATACTGTGAAGTATTCTTTTTCATAATTTTACCTTTGCTCCAAACATGAGCAAACACAAGACAAATCCAAACTGAGAGGCAATCCAGAAAGTGTGGAGTTGCATTCTTCAAAAGGTCAACGTGACAAAAAGCAAAGGCAAACTAAGAAACTGGCACAGAATAGATTTGCCCATCATGATGTCTAAGTGCCTTGTGTTATCTAGTGAGATCCTCAGATAGAGCAGTAACATCAGTGAAAACATGGATCAACTGCAAATAGAACACAGATCTTGGTTCACAATAATGCCCTCATGTTTTTATTGTGGTTTGAAACATACACCATGGTCGCGGAGGACGTTCACAGTAATGAAAACTAGCAAAAGGGACTGTAGCAACTCATCATACTGTCTGTCTTATCTCCATACTATTATAAAACCCAAAAGCAAATTGCAAAAGACACCATGAAGTTTTTAGATACAGGAAAACATTATTCAGCATTTTCAGTACCCAATCAAGACAACACCCTTTCCAAACAAGGGGTGAACATTCCCTCCAGAGTAAAACATTTTCAGAATATAAAGCAAGCACTAGGAAAATGACACAAACAATTAAAGATATCTCATGTATAAGAGAAAACCACTATTAAAATCTCAGAAAATAAGAAAGATCCCAGGATGGGGTAAGATACTTATAAGATAACTCACAATTTGTTGTTTAGAATATTTTTAAGTTGTTTCAAAGCAATTCAATAGAGAAATTAACAGAAATATAAGCAAAATGTTAAAAGATATTAAAGTATGAATAAATCTCCAAGATCATCTTACCAATATTTATTGACCCTATTGACCTGTGGATTAAATGGGAAACTATTTTCATTTTTTATTGTAGAAAAATCTGAAAGATACATGACTTGGAGAGAATGGAAGAGTTTGTATACATTTGGTTGTTGTGGGATCGATCCTTTTTGGAAGCAAACAACCTGCACGTACTGAGCAGGATGGAAGAAATAGGGTGTTAAAGTAAGTCATAGCACAGCATGCTCAAGCAAGGGCAAAGCCCTCATCTGAGGGTCCCACTAAGAACACCTGACCTTGGTGGACATGAAGATGGAAGCAGAGGTGTTTTATTTGCCAATCTGACAAACTAAGAAGAACCTTGGGCACGGGGATGTGGTTCTGTTGTATAGAATTTACTTAGCATGCCGGAAGCCCTGGGTTCCACCCCCACACTGCTAAATAAATAAATACAGCCTCAATTAGCACAAAAGAGAT
Organism: Hystrix cristata; assembly: GCA_004026905.1. NCBI lineage: Eukaryota > Metazoa > Chordata > Mammalia > Rodentia > Hystricidae > Hystrix > Hystrix cristata. Next base: position 5,775 of record PVJO010011825.1, read on the forward strand.
GTGAATAAAACAAATACTCATGTTCCTGTGATGGAGTCTTGCTTAGCAATTTAAGTGATATAGCTCCAAAGGATGTATCATTTGGATAGATAGTAAAATGTTCTGTTTAAGTAAAAAGTTACAGGTTAATAAGTTCAATAAGTTACAGGTCAATAAATTCAATATGATATAAATTTGTTAATATTAAAAATAAGTCATAATAATGTAAACGTGATTGGTAAACAAAGTGTTAAAAGTATTCATATCTTCAAAAATGTGAAGGAAAGGTAGACAACAATCGATAATATCACTATGATAAATGTATGCTTTTTTTAAATTCATCTTTGAAGTTCTCTGCGTTTTGGAAATATTTCAAAATTCAGTAAAACTCTTTTTCAGCCATCCCATATACTCTTGTTTTACCACACTATCCCTCTTTCTGTAATCACACAAGTTACTCAATCTTATACTACATACAGAAAGATAAATTTAGAGTGAAAAATCTCATCTTGGGTGTATATGAAATACAAAAATTATTTTCTATATTTTAATCTCATCTTAAATAGGCACAATAACAAATTCCTAGCAGTTTTAAAAAAACTGGCGTTATGCATTTAGTCTTTGTTATATTTTAAGAAAAATATTACATTGAAGATATTTCTAAGTCTTAGATAATGTTATTTCCTGTGATAGAGTACATTTTTCTCTATTATGGATCATTTAATATTGTTGGAAAATATTACAAATTAGAACTTCTTTTTCTATTTATATTTACAACCAGACCTTGATTTGCAGAAGTATTTGCTATGCTACAATTTACTTTAGTAGCCTATTTTGGTTTTTCCATTTGTTGCTGTTCATGAAACCCCAGAGCTAATGGCATTACAATTGCTTATTTTTTACTCTTGGTTATCTGCCAGCACGTGATGGATTTTGTGAGTTGTCAAACTCGGGTTGTGGCCCACAGGAAAAAACTTCACAATACTTGCAACAGTCGTCCCAAGTCCAGTCCCAGCATTTAAATCACTGTTTGAACTCACCACAGGTCAGCGTCCAACAGGAGAGGCATCTCTGGATATGGGACTCACCTGGCAATAATCCAGGAGTATCAACAAATGGGATGTGGGAATAGCAGGCAAGTTGCGGCAAAGATGATTACAGGAACATGGAAATCTGGAAATAAAAAGATAATCCTCAATTTGGAGTTTAGAATTCCTGTGATACAGAATACAGTATCTCTATCATTATTCATAAAAAATGAAAATCTTACATGACAACACTCAGGATTTTTTTCACTAGCCATGAGCGCTCTTTAGTTGCCTCTGTGTCTTAAATCACTCTCCCATGCTAGATATAATACCTGACCCCCACACCGTGAAGGAGGAGAGGTTCATTTGAGCTCATGGGTTCAGCACACACTTGGCTGGCTCCAAGGCAGGATCAGAGGGGGCCTGGTCACAGAAAAGTTGCTCACCACATGGCAGCCAGGAAGCAAAGAGAGAAGGGAGGAGCAGGGGACAAGAACACATGCTTTCAGGCCACACCCCAGTGACCACCTCCAGCCAGGCCCGCCTCCTATCAGCACAGTCAGCCAGGAACTCATGCGTGAGGAATCCACTGATGCTGCAGCAGGAGCCAATCAACTTCCACACAGGGAGACTCTGGGGGAATGTTTCAGATCTCACCATAGCACTCTGACAATGATGGCAATTTTAAGAAGAGAAGTTAGAAAGGAACCGTGGAATTGAACTTAAATCACAGCTCTCCTGACTGTGGCCTGGGTACCCTTGGATAAACACTGGCATCTACCTCATCAACTTAAAATTTGGCAGATTTGATTCACTCTCTTTGTTCTTTTCACATTTAATTGTATTTGAGTCTCTCATAATATTTTTAATTAATGCAAATGAGAAGCAGACAGTAACAATCTACTGACAAACATTCTTTTCATTTTTCTACAATGATGGTCTTCAAATGTTTTTCCATATGAACAGTAACATATAGTTTATGCAATAATCCAGTACAAACACATAAATCAGACATCCAAGTTTAAATATGGCATTGTTTCTCTTGTGTGAGAAACCCAAAGGGTAAATAAGGAGCAAAATGGAGGATAAATACTGGAAGAAGGAGGAACATGTTTGAATGGAAAGGGGAACAAAGGAAGGTTTAGGGAAAAGGGAATAATGAGAAAGGGATTTAAAAAAGAGAATAAAAGGAAAAAATGAAAACAAAGCTTTCATAAATGGGGCAGGGAGGAGGGGAATGGGTAAAATGAAAAATTAAGATACATTATGCACAGGTACAAGTTCCCCGTGATAAATGTGATTTTTAGGTATGGCAAACATGTATTACTAAAAAAATTAAAAAACACATATAGTCATCCATCCTATCCAACGGTCCGTACGTCCTCTGTTGAATCTGTCATCTAACTAAACAAATGTTTTGCAAACTATTTCTCTCGTGCATTATGAAAAATCCTGGGATATTCTGTTATAATTAATTTTTAATTAAAGATAACTTTGATTGCAAAAAGCTAAAGTGATTTTATTACCTTCTAATGCTGGTAAACTCAGTTTGAAAAAGTTTCCCCCAAGCATTAAGATTCAAGCCTAATAGCATGGATATAAGCGCTTTAATTAAATGTTCCTTTCTTTTATTCCCTATCCAGTAATCTCTTTCACATCATCTCAGTCTCCAGTAATTTCCAACAAATATATTCATACAAATACACACATGTAAACATGCAAACACATACAAACATTGCTTTATTTGGTTTTCTATTTTTACATACAAATCCCTTTCCTTTCTTCTCTAGCAAATTTTGATGCATAAATATTTTTTAAATTTTTATTATTTACTACCTCATCATTGAGGAGTTGGGATGAAACAAAGAAAAATGGGTTATAAAATGTTTAGGAAAAAACTCTACATATTTTTTCTTTGGGAAAATTAATACTAAAGCCTCACTAAGGGTAAGTGATTATGTTTATTTCAAAATAATTACAAAATATTTTATATTATCTACTGAAAACTTCCAGCAGAAAGTTCCTATTCATTAAAATAATCTATCCAGGTAAGATGACATCACTGAGCCATCTTCCCATGAAAGAGTTAGGGAACAATGAGTCAGTTAATAACCCTTATCCCAACATACTATCTGTTGCTATAGCCCTGAGGGAAAGTGAATATTAACACACTGGTTTGTTTTGTTGGACAGTGGAAGCATTTATTGATATGCTGAGTTTGAGACGGAGACAGCTGCCTTGGCGATATGACTCTCACATACAGTGATGCTGTATCGGTTGAGATCTAGATGTCTCCCTAGATCTCGCCTCATGCACTCACAGGTGGGGCATGTGGAAGGTGTTTGGATTGTGAGGTGGTACAGCTGACTTGCTATTAGGCAGGGTCTGGTAGGAAGACACAGGTTACTGGGAATGCGACCTGCGAGGATGCCTCTCACTTCCTGTCCTCTCTGCTTTCCTTCTGGTCACCATGATGTGAGCAGCTCTCCTCCACCAGACCCTTCCATTGCACCATCCTGCCTTGGAGCCTTCCATGAGTATGGACTGAAACATGAGCTAAAGTAAACTTCTCTCTTAAGTCGTGAGTGTCAGGTATTTTGTTCCCAGCGCCCAGGAGAGTGGCTAGGACAAATTTCTTAAGGGCCAGCTGTAACGAACACCTGCTGCTGGAGGAGCTGCAGCCCTGCCCTCCAGGAGGGTGCTCCACAGAGAAGGCAGCTTCTGGGACTGGGGAAGTTCTAGGACTATGGGATCATGGCCAAGTCTGTCACTTCTGTTTTGTCCCTGGCCTCATGTAGATACTATTAAGGAGTATTTCATCACATCCTTTAATGAGTTGAAGCGACTAAATTTTTAGAGTTAGCCTAGAAAGTTAATTCTGAAAGACTTCAACTGAAACTGCTTAATTCGTCTATTACCATCTCTGGGAAATGCTCCATACTGGACTTTCCTATTTTAATAAAAATCTCATAGATAAAAATACTGCATGTGTTTCCCGTGCTCCTGTTGTGCCTTCGTAAATGATATCCACCTCCGAACAGTGATCGAGAGAGGAGACAGGATGTCGTGGTCAGGATTACCAAGCCAAGACATATACCATCGCATCGCTCAGCAGGGAATAAAGCATGAAGTAATAAAAATAGTAATAGGGTTTAGTTCTGCAGGTAGCTTTGAGATTGACAATCCTGTCACTAGCACAGAAGTCCACCCTTTCATTTCCCATGTTCGTATCCTGTGGAGGACTAAGGGCATGTGTTCTGCTTGTCCTTCTGTCTTGGGCCAATTTGGAGAACATGCCTCCTTTACATTGATACAAAGATCTAATCAGAATTTTGCAAGGACTCAAGGCTTTGTGTCCGGATAACAAAGCCAGGCAAATCACTTTCCCTTTTATTTTTCATATGCAGACATCAGGGCCCAGCTGACATTGTCACCCGCAGTTGCAGCCCAGCAAAGGACGCCTTCAGCAGGCCTTGCCTCCCTTCTGCCAGCTGCAAGGAGACTGGGGTAGGTCTTGCCTCTTCCCTGTAACCTGCAGTGGGGAAAGGGGCTGATCCACCTTGTCCCTGTCCTCCACACGGCCAGCTGATTTACATGTTGGAGGCAGCCACCACCCTGTCCCTTTTGGCAAACACAAATGTTTAAGTCAGATCCAAAAGTCCCACTTTGCCTGAGGCCCAAAGAAGTTTACGGTTTGCATTACATGCTGCAAGCTGACACAGATTTGCACAGACAAACCATACTGTCAGTCGTTTTCCACCAGGCTACTGAATGTTTAGACTTGTTAGTCAAGACTTGGAAAGGGCTACAGAGCAAGCAGAAAAGCAGACTCCCACCCATTGCCCTCATTTGTTTCTGGATCTCCCTGTGGCTTAGTAGCCTTACTAAGCAGGAATAATAAAGTTCTCACTTTTGTACTCCAACACTGTCTCCACACATAACATTCCATTAATATCTGCCATACTGAATTAAATAGATCGTGCATAGAAAATGTTACCTATACCTCATCCATAATGCAAATGTTATATTACCACTCTTCTTCCTTTGCTGTTTACCTTTAAAGACCTTTTTAGTTAAACTACACACTAAGAAAACAAATTGCAAGAAAAAGGAAAGACAAAATCCTACTGTATACAAGTGGGTAAGGTCAGATTCTCCATTACCTCTGTCCTTGAAAACACTGTTAAGATCATCATAAAAAGTACATTACAGGGACTTAACTACACCAAGAATAAAGAAGCTGGCGGAGGTGGAGGATCAAAAGTGCTGATGAGGAAAGAACCATTTTGTTGATGCAGTGGAATATCTAAATTCCTCTTTCCTAACCAACCATTATCCTCAGAGACAAATGGCACCCTTTCACCGAAGGGAACTGCGTCTACACAGCCTAGGATAAACCGGCTCTCAATTAAAACTTAGGCTATATTTTCAGGTTGAGTCATGCCAAAATAAATATCAAGAAGAATGAAAATGAAGCTTGCATTGTACTTTGTATGACATCCATAAGGGATGTTCCTAGTGATACTTTCCACAAAGAAATAAATTGCTCACTAGAATTCAGTGTCAGCGATCTGATTGAGAAAAGCATCTCTTATTATGATTCTCCATAATCATTAGGAACTTTGACTACTTGAAGGATTTTACCTATCTAGCAAGATCGTGTATTCACTGTTGCATGGACTTCACACTGGCTTTCTGCATCCTTCAGAAGCAACGTCCAATAGACACATTTGACAAAGCTCTGACAGTTTCTCTTTTTTATTTTTAAGAAAGTGATAGAGATGAATGAGTTTAATGTATTCTTTTCACAGTGGTCAACAGGAACATATTTCCTCTCCTTTACAAGCAATTCTTCAGAAAAACCCCTGGCCTCACATGGGCTCAGCAAGCACTCTGCTGCTGGACTATATCCCAGTCTGAAGCCATCCAGTCTTATTAGCTGCTAAGGAGAAGTTCTAGTTATAAACAAGCACATTACCAGGAAAACTGGACCAGAAACATCCTCATTTTCTCTCATTGAGACCGATCTTTCTTGCCAGGTATAAAACTCTGGCCAGCTTGCATAGTTGGTAACGTTGGACACAGAGGTTTTATTTCCAATGGATAAAATTAAAAACAATCCTCCCTAGGTCATAGGATTATCGTGAGGGGCAAACAACAGAAGATGATAAATTTCTTGCTACTATACCAGTAACTGACAGAGGTGCAGTTCCTATTAGGGTCCGACCGGAGCAAGCAGGATTTCCTGCAGAACCTCTACTCCAGTGAGACTGCCCAGCTTCCCTCCATGAGCACAACCAGGCTTCCGGTCTTGGAACGCATCTTACTGATCTTTCTACCTTATTTGAAATGTTATTTGGCTTCATTTCTGTGGCATCACACTTCCATTTTTCGTGTGCTTCTCTACTCAGCTCTGTCCGTTTGGCAGGAAGCTTCCTCCATTCGTCCAGCCACTGTGGATGGTCTAGCTACCTGCTCCAGAATGCACTGCCGAGTCTGCTTCAGCACGTGTTAGCGGCTCTGTGTTTGACATTGTCCATCCAAGAGATCCCTGACATCTTTGCTAGAGAAGACGAAGTCGTGGCTATTCACATGCACCCTTACAGTTCTCACAGTTACTTCAAGCAACGTCTGAGAAACCAAGTTCGTGATAATCCACCATCCTTGCCTCTTTTCCTCTAGGATCATTGCTCTCACTCTAGGACAGATCATTCTACTGCAGCGAAAGTGTCTTCAAGGAAATCTGGGACGCGCTCCTTCTTGTTACTATTCTTTCTCCACAGGACATTAGGGTGAGCTTTCTGATGGAACACTATTAGTTCTATTCGAACTCTTCCCCAGCTATCCCAATCTTAACTAATCCTTCGGGTCCAGTGTGGTGTGGCCGCTCTTGGCTTCCCCACAGCTGCACGCGGAGGCGTCTGTCGCAACCCAGGGCTGCCTTTCCTTTCACTGTCACAGTGCTGCTCACCAATCAGACCTTGGCTCAGACTCACCTTTTAACAGTGGCCTCTCTGCAGTTGCGGTCTAGGTCAATCTCCCCGGTGGGCCTCCTTGTTCCACTGCACGGTTCTTAAAATTATTACTTGTCAGATTTGCATATTTATATTAGTGGTGTTTATTTTCCATCCCCAAGCAAGTTCCATGAATGCAGACAAAATATTTCTCTATAATCAGTGTTGTTTTCTCTGTCAGAGGCAATTCAACTATATACTCGATAACTATTTGGTGAATGAATTAATCCCATCAAAAACAACAATCCAAGTGAACTACTACCCTGATCACATCCTCCAATGTCCAACCCTAATGCCAGCCTATTTATAATACATCTCCTTTCCTCATTTTGAGCAGAATTAATTGTTCTCCCCTACGATTTTCTATTAATGTTTGTTGATGCCATTCTTAAGCTTTTAAAGGTAAACAACTGGGCTATCCATTGGTCTTGTGACCTAGTTAGTGAAGAAGAGAGAGACAGTCATGACTTTCTTGGAATCAAAATCAGACATGCTTTTATTGTTGATTTCATGATATTCACATTGAAAATTTCCACTTATCTCTCACTCTCTATCATCTCTCAATTCCACATATACATGAAGTATCAAGTAGAAGAAAGGGAAGGTATTCTGAGGAAGCAGGAAGATCGGCATCAAAAGGTAAAAGACTACACGTGTGTGCGTGTGTGTGTGTGTGTGTGTGTGTGTGTGTGTGTGTGTGTTATGTTTTTTTGAGACAGAGCAAAGTCCAAAGGCACTGTGTGTCTGGGCCCAACTTAAAGACTAATCAAGTAGGAAGAAGGGAAAGGTTTTTTTCAGTCTATTATTTCCTGGTATATATTTTTCTTCGTAATATTCATGTCTCAGCTTCTCTCCTTCTTGATTCAGATATTTCTCAGGTATATAATTTTTTATATTTTCAAATGTGTTTGTAAAACTGATTTAAAAAGATACAGTAGTAAAAATAAAACAGGAAATAATCTCTGTAAATTGTATTAGGCATTATTTTGTTTGTATATTTGATGTTACTCCTAAAATCCAATGTTAATTTCAGAGCCTAATATTGCCTCCCTAGATTCAGAAGTGGAAAACATGGAGGTCAGAATATTGTCAGCCAATGACTCCTGACAGTCTTCAGTCTCCAGGTGTGAAGAACAAGACTTCCACCCCTGCAGATAGTATAGAATCTGTATTTCGAATGAAAGTCAAAAACGAAAGACTGGACACACTGTTGTAGGACTTGCTACACAGTATCAAAGAAAACAATAAAGAAACAAAACCAAAAAATTAAAAATAAAAGGCCATCTCTCTGGTGTACGCTGCAACAGAAGTTTTGGTGAGTTAGAAGAATCCTAGCAGAAGAAATGTACTGCTCTGCTTTGGTTAAAAATGAAGACTTCATTACAGAGACACAGGGAAACATTACATTTAGGGTAAGAAGAGTAATGTATGAAGGGTTTAAAAGTTTTAGCATGATGTTCCCAAGGCAGAAAAAGCCTCAAAAGTCCATAAGTGGATGCCTGCACGTTCATGATAAGGGACGCATGTGTGTGCAAACGCGCATGTGCACACATGGGTTCCAGATGCTGCTGGAGCACAGTAGACTAGGAGCGAGGCTGGGGCCCCTGAAGAGCTCATTCGCGCCCACAGCAACATAAGAAACAGGAGGCCTCTCAAGGGCCAGGCCTTGTAGAAAACCCAGCAAAACCGAAAGCAAGTTTCGACGCAATCTTGGGGAAAACAGAATTTAGAATTGCAGCCTCTTAAACTTGAAGGCCAGAAAACACTTGAAATTGTATAGGTGTTCACAGGCTAAAACCAATTTTACTCTGGTTTAAGGTGATCAGACAACAGCCCATCCAGATGCTAAAACAAGAATCAACACTTGAAGGCAAGAGTGCTGGCACGTGACTGTAATCTCTGCATTTGGGAGGCTAGAGGCAGAAGGACTGCTGAGTTCAAGGCCAGCCTGAACTACATAGTGAGACCCTTCCTCAAAAAAGAAAAATCAACATTTTCAACATTTGACTTTATCTCAGAATGATAACAGGGTTCAGATTCTTTAAGTGAATTATGTTACCCAAAATATCAATTTTTTTAAATACCACAATTAAAAAGAAAATGTAATTCATGGTCAAAAAAAGCACATAATATCAAGAAAACTCTAGCGACCAAGAAGCTGGACTTTATAGACAAACACAAAGCAGCAGTTATAAAGATGCTAACGAATTATAGAGACATGAGTGAAGCCTTTGGGAGCCTCAGCGGAAATAGACAATCTTTAAAAACATAGAAACTGTAAAATTTAGAATTGAAAATGACAATAACTGAAAAGAAACAGTTTCTGGATGGTCCCAGCAAGGTACGGGGCCCACACAGTAAGGAGCCCCATTTCTGTAAGCAGCTGGGACACGGGTGGGACTCTCTGGAGATGAGCTGGCAGGGGACAGTGTAGGGGCAGCTCTGAGAGGTTCTACCGTCAGGAGGACAAAGAAGGAATCAAAACTGGACAGAGGAAGAGGCTGACCTGCCCCTTGGCCCCAGTGACATCACTGGCATCACTCGGGGATATCAGGGGAGTCACATGGGGGTATCGGGATGGCGTTTCCAAACCCAGCGCTGAGGGGAGAGGAGGGAGGTGTCATCCCCTGTGCTGAGCCCTCCTTGAGTCCTGGCTGCCTTCGGAAGGAGGAATAGCACTGAATGAGGCAGGTCTCTTCACTAGAGTCCGCTTTTACAAGGTGAAAGCTAAGGATCGTGTCGTCACACACTGCCAGACCCTCAGTGCATAAGCATGAAGGGGATCTCCGGAGAAGCACCGTACCCACCTCCGTCTACAATGCACACCCTGTCTTCACGTCTGTTACGGATCTCTCTCTCCCTCTCCCTCTCTCTCTCTTTCTGTCCCATGTCAGAAGATCAGTTGGTAAAGTTACATCAAGGCCACAAGGGGTTTTATTGTCTTCCTCTTCTACTATCCACTCCAGATTTCCTCCCCTCCAGCCAGCACCTCTCCTTGTCTGGGTGGCTCATCTTGGTGACACGGTTTAGGTTTTTATCTCCAAGGCGTCGGAGTCCCTGGTCACCACATTCACTACAAAAGCACCTAAGCAAGAGCCAAGAGCCATAGATAACCATCTACGTGCCACACATCCTTCTCCTTTCTCCTTAGCCACCAATCCCTGAAGGCCAAGGTCAGCCACACCTGCCACCACGCTGGCCCTTTCTGCCCCTTGGTTCGCTGGCATGAGGAGCCTGAAGTGCCCACACTGTACCTGCAGCTTACCTTCCAGGGGGACTTTCAAGGTTGTCCCTGGTGGAGGTGTCACTTCTTTGCTAAAAGCACATTTTAAACCTAGAGAGCCCAAAGCACATGCCTCAGGCGAATCCCTGGGTGCCGTGGCCGCTAGGCAGATCCCTGCAGGGCTCTGTCAGCTTCTGGATCCCTGTATCCAGCTTGATCAGGGAGCAGCATCATGGAACGCTCTTCAACTTCAGGGATGCACAGCGCTCTGACCAGCGGTGCCCGATGCCCAGCAAGGATGTCCTCTGACTAGACCGACCCACCATGACACCCAGTGCCAGCCACCGCCGTCTGACACAGATGGCAGGGCTTTGTCAGAAGCTAACTCTCTTTATCGACCTGACTACCAGGAGAGTCTGCGATGTGTGTCTTGCCCTGGGAGGCAAAGGCTTCTCCTGCAACCAAGGCAAGTGCCTGGTTTTACCCAGAAAGTGCTCTCCAAGCACAGGCGAACAGGTCACCGTGCAGCAAGAGAGGGTGCAGGGATACCTGGAGATTACCGATATGTGGACTCCCACCCAGATACTCTTGCTCTCTGTGTCAGAGTCATTTGTCCTCAACCAGGGTCTTGTGCTTGGATGCAGAACTGCCTTGGTTGAGAGTTTTCTCTTTACTGATGCTCAGCTAATTTTGTTATTAAGCACATGTCTGCTCATCAGCCCTCCAGCTTCAGAAGATGAGGGTCTCTTTACACGCAGGCAGCAAGGCCTTCTGGTTTCCACACTTAGTTTTTAATTGCCAATCAATCGCTCTTCAGCTTAGCAATCGCCACTCCATCCCTCCATCCTTCTGGTTACTGTCTGTCACAGGTTTTTCCAGTGCTAGATTGTACAGCGAAGGCTGCCCTTGCCAGGGCTGTACCACTGCAGTTCACAACCAGGAAACGTCTCAGCCATGGCGCAGGGACTTCCTGGCCAGCTGCATGCCAGGCGGTCCTGCTCCAAAATTCCACTTTAGCCTCTCATTTATTTGGATTATTTTTGGCACCAATTGTCATGGTTTACATGTCTGAGGTCACAAAGTCTGAGACTGAAATTAGCGTGCAGGATGCTCTGTAGGGGGGTGCCTGGCTCAGCACCTGGAAGAGGTGAGAGGTGATGGCAGAGTGGGAAGCGGAGAGTGGGCAGAGGTACGGGGCAGTCTGTGCCACCACAACGGCAGTGTGGCTTGTCTGGAGTGGGGGAAAGACTGTGACTTTTCTTTTTTTATTTGTTTATTTATTGTGATACAAAAGATTGAACCCAAAGCCTTAGCACTGAGCTATATCTAAGCCCAGTCCTTTTTTATTTTTTGAGACTAGGTCTCACTACATTGCTACGCTGCCCAGGCTAAGCACCAACTTGAGATTATTCTGCCTCAGCCTCCCAGACTGGTGGTGTTACAGGTGTGCATCCCAAGCCTGTTTTGACCCTGATTTTTACCTACTATTTCTGCCACTGAAGGCAGCCTGCCCAGGATAGGAATCCTGGACTTGGAATAGTGAGTGACTCCTAAAGAAATTGGTCCCTGGTGGCCATCACACAGCAGCACATCCAGAAGCTCAGGGAGAGCCGGATGCTGCCCAACAGCCTTCACCACGAAGCCCCAGCATTTTTCAATTACCTCTAAGATTCAATAGGCCTGCCTTACATAGGTAGGCACTAGCTATGGGTACCATATGTCATTTTACTTTTGTATATTCTGAAAAAGCAGGCAAGCAGCATAGCACAAATTCACCTTGGACTTACCTGCTTTTATCCTTATTAGAATGTCACTGATTTCAGGAATGTTTACATAGCAATACAGAGCCACAGATTGCTGATTATCCAGGACCATCTGTATTTGCATATTCCAAAATTCCTTTTTAATGGAAAGGAATGCAAGCAAATCCATCTTCACCATTTTTGGGACCATGATGTGATAAAATTATATTTATTAGATGGAAATGGTTAAATCACATTTCATTGTGCTGTTATTTGGAACTTTTATGCTTTTTAAATTTTACTCCTGAGCTATCAACAGATACACTGTCTAAGTCTTTGACATCACTAAAATTACTGTAATAAAACTTTCCTTCAATGTTGGCTTAAAATCAGCAAGTACAACTTATTATTAATTTACATATTTGGTAAAATTCATACCCCCAAAATACTGTTTCGAAATATATGCATTAAGTTTAGACTCAGTTTTCTCACACTCAAAGTTACATGAGGCAAATTCAACATTCTATGAATCCCTGACTTACACAAAGTTTCGTGTAGGGAAGCACATATTCTACACTGGCATCTGTCTATGCAGACAAGATCAATCAATAGTAAAGCTACACCTCCCAAGTGACAAGCCAGTCAGAAGTTAGCCTATTTACAGAAGTTGTATTTAAGCAGGACTGAGTATGCATTTAGCTCAAATTTAACCTTGACAGCAGAAGAGCCCGCTTCTTGGTTCCTAATAAAATCATGGATATTAAATAAACTAAATGTGCAAGTGCTATTTTTGGGGTGCATCGCAAAACGAACACTAGAATGCAGACTTTGATCTGGTGTTCTGGTTGGCATTGCTTTTTCTTGTTTGCTTTCAGACTCCCTGCGTGCTAAGTTTGCAGAGCAATAATGTTCAACAAAAAGAGCCCAAACCATTGGCAACTAAAACATCCCTTCAGCAGCAGTGAAAGGTATAGTTGATTATCCCGTGCAGAGCAGTGCTCTTAGCTATACAGTCGGCACGATGCCAAATCCTGCAGACAGCACACCTTGCGTTTGTTCGTACACATGCTTTAATACACACACGTGCACACATTAATACAATTCTGAATGATGCCTTGATGAATACAGGGACACATAAGCACTCAAGTATTTGAGTTATGTCTTCTGCTGTGTAAAGTAGGAATCAGATGCGATTCTACTTTTATAAATGAGGAAACTACAGGTCTATTCTAAGTAAGTTAGTTAGCAATTGACTTAATAGGAGACAAGTCTGTGAGGCAATTGGAAAATAAATGAAATAAGTGATTAATAATAAAAGCCAATGGAGCCTGAAAGAATGGCAATTGATTGGTAGCTCTTACATCTTTGGAGCTGTCTACAGACTCCTGTACACCTGGAGATGTGCAGCATGTTCAGCCTGAGCCGCTTCGAGGAGTAACAAGGACCAAGCAGAAAGTACCCACAGTTCGGTACAAAAGAGTATCAGAGAAGCAAAGCCCACTGCATTTCCAATCCGTCTGGAAAAACTTGAAGGGAAGATTCTACTCTGTAGACTGCATCAGACCTCAGCCCTGAGCTAGTTACTGCCAGGGTTAAAGCTGTATGGAAGCATATACTGGCTAAATATAGGATGCTGTTAGGGCTGCCCAACAACACGATCTGCTGCCTCATGAGTTATCGTGCACCCTGCCTCTGCAGAAATACACCCAAGGGCTCCACAGCCATCCATCAGGAGTGTCGGGGAGAAATTTTCTCTATTGGGTTCAACTGGGAACCTCACAGGTCCCTGTGAGTGATAAGATTCTGTGATATTAAATCTTGTCAAGGTCATGCAGTGATTAAAGGCAGGTTATACTTGTGAGAAATCGAACCAGAAAAAAGGAGCTTTGCTATAAAGGAAATGTGATGTTTGAAGCTTCCTCAGAGGGGAAGATTTTACAGCACACCTCCTGATACAATAAAAAATGGGAAAAAATGTAAGCCAACCGTGTGCAAGTCACTGACGTGGGCCACTCAAGACAAATGGTGCAAGAGGAAGACATTGACACCCATCAGACACCCATCCTACTCTAATTAGGACCCATCTCCCTGTCCTTAAGAGCAGACAATGCCCGGGAGGGTCTGACCTGAAGCTGGAAGTGGGTATACAAGGATGCCAAACACTCTGCAGATATTAAATATCAGCAAACCAAATCAGGCCACTATTCCCTGGAGCTCATATATTATATGTTTATACACCAAAGAAGAAACCATATAACTTAAAAATACATTTGAACAAAAAGGTTCAGTGTAGTATCCGAATTGTCTACTGAATAATAATAATGCATAGTAACTCTGATTCACAATGCTGACTTCAATTAGCTAAAAAGAGCTGCTGTGGCAATAGTCAAGAGTTATAGTTATGCTCATAACTGCTATTTGTTAGTCTCTTGATGTATGCAAAGCAGGTAAAAGATAAGAGCATCAAAGGCATTAACTAAACCTTCAGTAACACAGTGAACTACCCTCTATCACTCTCCCTACTTGTAGACAGTGTGTAGAGATGGCCAAGTGACATCCACAAAGCTTTAACTTGGGAAGGGGAATGGGAATGGGAAGCTGCACTGCTCTGATTTGAAATTCTGTGCTCTTGCTCCTGTTTCAGAACTGCTTCTCAGCTAAGTGGCCAGAGGAAAAATATAATGAGATTCAACCTGATTGATTTGAATTCATGTAAAGCTTCTGTATTCCATGCTAGCCCTGCTCTTCTTGAACAAATGCTATACTACCTCCTGTGTGACTTCTTCCCATCCTAAGCTTCGACTCTTTTCCTATCTCTCCATAGGATTTATTACGGCTTATATTTTGATGTCCCTCCAAATCCTCATGTGCTCATAGGTGAGACTGTGGGGAGTGACTAGATCATGGGCTAATGATACCAGATTATGGGTATGATAACTAGATCAGTCCACTGATTGGTTTAACATAGTTCTGGCTGTGGGAAGTGGAATGACCCAATTTAATTGTGTGTCACACCAACCAATAGGCTTGTATTCTGAATGGAATAAAAAGGGAAAGGAAGGCTCACTGCTTAGCTGCTTCCTACTACCTATGGACTGCCATGGACTGTTTCTCCTCCACTATACTGCCCTGCCTTGGAGCTAGTCGACTACGGACAGACTGTCTTAGCTACTTTTTTCTCATTGGTGAGACAAAATACCCAATGCCCAAAGTTAAAGGAGGAAAGGTTATTTAACACACAGTTTGTAGAGGTTTCAGTTCACAGTTGACTGGCTCCAAGGCAGGGTAGCATGGTAGAGAGGTTTCACAGAGGAGAAACTGTTCATGGCAGGCAAAAGGCAGAAGGCAGCAAACTACAGGTGACAAGTAAAGACCCTCTTTCTGTCCCTTATGTCTTATCCAGGCTACCACACTCACACCCATAGGGTGGGTAGCACTCACACCCTTACTCCTACATTCCAACCATGAATCAGTCACATCCTTGATCCCACCATCACACATCCTCGGTCCAGCCATCTTCAAAAAGCCCCACGTATGAGCACATGAGACTTTGGTGGGGGCCATCTAGATACAAGCCATAGCAGGACTGAAACCCCTACAAACTGTGAGCTAAAACAAACCTTTCCTCCTTTAACTTGTGTTTGTCAGGTATTTTGTGTCAGCAACAAGAAAGTAGCTAGGACAGATCTTCTATCCATTTCTTTCAAAAACCAATATTCCCTCTTTCTGGTGCAGTGGAATATTCACTGTCTTAAGTTTTCTGTGATTGTACATGGTTTGTTCTCCAAAGTTGATTTGAGGTATTTTTGGGTAAGAATGTTATATTAAGTAATAATCAAATTGTAGTATCTTTGTTACTCTGACCAAGCCCTCCATTATTTAGGAAAAAAATGCATAATTATATTGTGAGGTTTGTAGAACAATTGTGGATGACCAGACTGAACAGAGCCGCCTGAGAATTTGGTTCCCAGCAGATAAGTGAGAAGAAGGTGGCACACATGTCATTTCACAGAGACTCACCACATAATCCATTCTAAGTACAGAAATATTGTGCATATGGAACCAATTGACACTTATTTAAATTATATTTGTATTTAAAGTCTATTCCTAATACAATGTAAGAATGTTTAGAACAGCCATGACTTTAGAGACATTTTAAAAAATCCCTGTGCTAGTAACATTTCCCAGTGAATGTTTAGATCTTTGTTAGTGTGCCAAAAATAATCTCGAGATGGTAGAACGCTATCAAACCAACAACTTGATCACTTTCAAATTTTTCAGAACCATGTTCCTTCTCTCCGTGTATAAACACTGATCCACTCTTGATGAGCCTTTGAATTTCTTCGTAAAAACTTAAGAATGCAATGATTATGAATTTTCCCATTAATCTCAGAAAAGAAATTAGGATTATTTCTTTTAACCTTAAAGCTTTTTCACAAGTGTTACTATCTTCTCATCTCTTTTCTCCCCTCTAAAAATGAAATTTCACATATTATATCTTTATTTTTCTGGTCTCATTGTGATTTGAAACTTAATGGAATTCCATGTCCCTCTTCCATCCATTTTATAAGGCATTTCGTGTACATATATATATATATTTTTTTCATTTCCTAATGAAAATGTGTTTCTAAACAATAGTGCCAGTTTCATCATTATACATACAGTTTATAAAATGAAAAGAAAATGAATCTAGATGTCCTCCTTTTTTCTGGCTGTCTTGGCCTTTGTCTGCAGTACTAAACTGGTCCCTGGTGCTAAAAAGGTTGAGGACCACCAAATTAGGGGACCTCCCTGGTCCTGCCTCTCTCTGCTTTCTGGCTTGGAGGTGAGAGGTTCCACTACCTGCTTCTGTTTTGATGTCCTGCTCTGGTCAAAGTCCAAAGCAAAGAGGGCTGCCCAGTCTTGGGTTGGAATGTTCTGAACTCTGGACAAAAACTAGCCTTTCACTTTAAAGTTAATTATCTCAGGGATTCATTTAAATCGCCAGGAAGTTGACTACAAGTGAAATAAAGGAACGAACACACAGACAGAGCACAGTCCCACTGTCTGTGCTGTGGGCAGGGAAGAGGCCACCCTCAGATGCATGTGCCTCAGGAACTTGGAAGCCAAGAGGAAGTAGACACAAGATCACAAGATGCAGACTTGGACAGTCAGACTTTGACACAGAAACACATGGAGGAAGAGCTGCCCAGACTGCCCTGTTCCGTCAGGGTGGGCCTTCCTCAGGCTGGGAGTTCTGTGACAGGGCCAAGGAGGGAAAATGTAGATGACATTTCCACACCTCTTGCAAGTTCAGTACAAGAATATTGTTTCACCTGCCAAATGCCCAGCTGGGATGCAGAGATGGTGGAAGAAGAAAAGCTGTTTTTTCAGCTCCCCTTTCTGCCACCACGGAAGACTCCAGATGGGTGCCTGCTCTCAGCATCTGGAAGCCAATCTCAGTGAGGTTGGCCTCAGTGACGTTTGCTGAGTGGCGGCGGTCAGTCTCCCCATTCTCCTGGGACCGTCATGAGTATGGGTGGTACCACTAGTCTCCTGTCTGACCTTCCTCTGGTCTTTCCAGAGATCTTGCAAGCATCAGACTCTGCGAACTAAACTCAGTCTTCTTTAAGAATGTAGTCTTTCTGTTTTCTGTAGGAATACTCAACTTATGTTGGTGATTACCTCAGGGACGTCTTTGTCCCACACTGGTTAAAAGCAGATGATAAAATCCACTGTCCCTGGAACAGCATCTGTCTCTGGAAGTGGCTTTCTCAAATATACCAGCAAGGTGGTGAGTGACTGCAGACAGTACGAGACCCGACCCCTGTCATTCCCAGGCTCTCAGGGGAACCGGCTGCCTAGGTCAGAGGCTCCAGCCACAGGGTGTCACCAGGGCTGGTGCCATCTCCTCGGCCTAAGATGGGCAGAGAAGGAATCAGGGCTATAAATGAAAACATCAGAGCAGAAGCATCAGATAGCCACAGGCGTTTTCCGTGCAGACAACACAAAGAAGTATGTTTTCCTCCTTTGGGAATGAATAATGCAGCAAAACAACACGTGGGAACCAGGAAAGTTCACCTCAGAATAGCATGAAGAATCCTCTTCAGAAGAAAAGGAGACCCGGCCCCCAAAAGGACTTTCAGCACATTCAGGAAAAGCGAATCAACAGCACCAATGTCATTTCAGTAGGGAGCTGCACGGTTTCTTCAGGAAAGAAAAAAACCCTACCAATAGAAGAAAAACAAATTTAAGACTGTATCAGATACTTTAGGATGCAAAGAAATGTTAGGGAAAGAAAATTTGCAAACAAAAAATTGGATGAGCATGAAACAAACTGCTATTGCAAACCAAATCAATGAGGCAGGAACACACCTACCCCCTGAAATGCAAGTACAATAAAGAGGATAGAGACAGAATAGAGGTTGTAATGCCAGCTGGAGGAGTGTATTTTAATGAAAAACATGTTCCCAGGAAAACAATATTGAATTTGAAAGTATAGTTATCAAAAATAGAAAATGAAATTTTCAGGAAAGAGATTATATTTGAAATCTTACTAGTTTTCAAAAACACAAAAATGTGCTACAAAAATCTCTCAAAATGCTAAAAAGGAGAGAGAGAGAGCAGAAGCTTAAGAAAGAGTGTAGGAGTGCAATCAAAATTAGTAGGTTCTTAAATTCTCACACACATACATACACACACGTAAGAGCAGTATGTCTGCAGGAAACTGTTGCACGCAAGCAAATCACAGTACACAGTGATACTGCCAAGGGATCGGTACAGGTCTGCAAAACAAAATTCAAGTGCAGAGATGTTGTGGAACAAAAAATTAAGAAAGTATTCAATTTTCTGCAATATGTCACATGTCCATCCAATTTTTCATATGTACAGTTCTCCAACTGCTGCATAGACAGAAAAAGTATGTGGAAAACAATGCCCTTATCATTCCCATGGTCACAAAAAGCACATGTGCCTATCACACGAACGCCTAAACAGGATATTATAAACAAAGGGAAGGAGCATTTGTGTAAAAATTATGTAAGAGAGGTGAAATTATATATACAGCCCAACATTAAACCTAATAAAAATAAAATGAACACCAAAGTTAAGCATTTATATCACTGAAATGGAAAAAAAAAAGTTTTGTGTCTGAAAACCTCAACTGAGGGAGAAAAAAGGGGGAGAAAAAAAAAACAAAGTACCTGAAAAGTTCTACCAAGGGGGGAAAGATTATGGATTTACTGAAAGGGAGAGAGAGAGACAGAAAGAAACAGAGAGAGACAGAGAGATAGAGACAGAGAGAGAGGAAAGAAATATCTTTAAAAAATACCAAACCCAGTACTCATAGGTAATATTCAAAATAAGACGATCTAATGAATTTGACAAATAATATAGAAAACAAAAAGAAAAACGATAAACATGTGAAGTAATAATAAATGACAATATTAAAAAGTGAATGACAGATACTGAATCACACTTAGTGGAGGCTGAGAGAGCCAGGTAAGGTAACCAGTTAGCACCCACCCAGCTACAGAAAATGTGACACAAGGAGAAAATTCTGGAATAAACCAGAAGGAAAAAAGCCATGATGGGGGCAGTAGGAATTCCACTGGCATCTTCTACGGAAGTTCCACAATCAAGAAGAGAGTTGAGAAAAACATTTTAAAAGAGTTGAAAATAGGGGCTGGGGATTTAGCGCAGTGGTTAGAGCGCTTGCCTTGCAAGCACAAGGACCCGAGTTCGATCCCCAGCACCAAAAAAAAAAAAAAAAAAGAGTTGAAAATAAAAAGAAAAACAAAAGCAAACAAAAGTCCACCAACCAAGAATTCTGTAGCCAGCGAAACTATCATTCAAGAATACAGGAGAAGTGAAAATTTTCTCAAACAAAAAAGAAAGAAAAGAAAATGTGTTTTGTTCCTGTGAACAGCAACAGTGTTCAAAGAGATTCTTCCAAAAGAAGGAAAATTATTTAATCCTAAGGGTCTACTGTCTGTGAGAGAGTCAGGAAGTGGGGAACAGAATTGCCGTCTTACTTCGCACCTCTACTGAGTGACGCTGTCCTAGTAGCATCTCGTGGAAACAGCTTTCTCCCCGGCCTCAGTGTAGCAAGTTTCTTTGTGTTACAGCCCCTGGCTCACTCTGGAGTCCTTGTGGCCCTTTAATAATCAAATCTCTGACCGAATCGGTTAGGATGCAGTACATTATTTTCTTCTTCTCACTTATAACAAATTGAAAAAGTTCCTTCAGCTACTTTTATGACATTCTTCATTAACAAATTCACCTAAAATCTCAGGGCAGAATATCTGTAAAGGATAAAGTGTTGAAGACAGATCATAGCTACTTTTTCTAATAGTTAAAATAAAAACAAACAGGCAAAGCAGTAAGGCATTAAACAATATGAAGCAAAACGAAGAGAAAAGGTAAAAAAAAAAACAAAAAAAAAACACCTGACAGAGAAAATGAATTAGTCAACAATGCTATAGTCACAGCTTGCAATACTATGCAGCAATGAAAATTTTAAAATTCACATCTGTTTATATACACAGATAAAGATGAATATTATAAACATATTGCTGAGCAAAGAAGCTAGACCACCTAAACACACGCTCTATGATTCCACTTGCATACTCCAGCACTGGATTGCCATGTGGAAGGGCTGAAGCTGGGTGCCAAATCAATGGCAGAGTCCACCGGGAGCCCGGAATCTACCGGGAGCCAGGAGTATCCACATCCCTGCCCAGCTGTCAGCTCTGTGGATAGGCTCAGGCTATAAAAATTCATTGATATTTGCATGTAGAATACACATGTAGTACCTCAATAAAGTTTTTAAAATAAGTTTTAGTTTCTTGGGAAAATACATCAGGTTTTTTTCTTTATTTAGGAATTTCCTCACATACCAAGAAATGAAAAGCTGCAGAATGTGAAAAGTTTTCCTCGGCAAGACTGCGTGCCGCATACAGAGTTTAATCTGGGAAACAATTATTTCAATCTCTGCCTTCTTCCCTCAGATTCTAGAAATGTTTGTGCGCCAGGAACAAGGAGCCTTAGAATACTGGAGAAGGGCACATCTAAAGGAATCACCGTACGGAATGGAGAAAGATGAGATGCACACTCCTCAGACACGTGTGTGACACTGCGAGATCACGCATGCTGCCATGACTGTTTTCTGTGGCTCACAGAATAGCAAGCAATTGGGCAGGTGTGAGTCTTCCTACCTGCAGACCACACGCCATGACAGGAGCAACAAAAGTACTACAGGAATGCTGAAGGCCACAAAAAATAATTATCACTTACACACGAAACTAAAAAGAAATAAGGCAGGGAAAATCTCCACAGGTAATAGAAGAGTAAAAATACAAGACAAGCATAAATTTAGAAAATCTTTAAAAACCAGCATGAGGAAAAAAAAAAAAACCCTGAAAAACACAAAAGTAGACAGGAGCAAATGGAATAGTACCTTTCTTTTTTGAGAAAATGACAGAATTGATGTTATAGATATCAACTTTTCTTGTCACTATAAATATTTAATGTGTTGCAAAGAGGTTATTTGGGAGTTACAAAGGGTGACGTCAAAGCTCATGTTTAAAAAGAAGCAATAAATCTGATACAGTCTGAACACCAACATCAGAAGGAGTACAATGGATTTGAACAATGAATTGGAAATATGGAACGGGGCAGGCCTGATGGTGCACACCTGTAATCCCAGCACTCTGGGAGGCTGAGGCAGGAGGACCACAAGTTCTGCCTGCCTGGGCAACTCAGTAACTTAGTGAGATACCGTCTCAAATAAAATATGGAAGGTAATACGAACACATACGCATAAAGACACGAACTATCCTAGCGACCACACTTCCGCTCCCAGCTTCAGTGACGCCCAGCTCACCCCCTCCCCCGCCCCCGGTCTGTGTCCCTCACTCCACCCCATTGCCCGTCTCCCTGCTGTGCTGAGCTGCTTTTCACAGCAGAGCCCACGCCTAGGAAGCTCCGACTAGAGGGTCATTTTCTCGCCCCCTCTGTGATATAATCCCACCAGCACGCAGCACGCAGTCCCATGGACACAGCGCCTGGGTGGACGGTGAGGGCCTCACACTCTGCAGGCGTCACTGCACGGCAGCTGCTGAGGGACAGGAGGACAAACCGCCCAGCGTCCCAGGCAGCAGAGCAAACCGGCACCGTGTGCGCTCCCCACAACACTGGGAAGTTCCAT
Source organism: Hystrix cristata (assembly GCA_004026905.1). Lineage (NCBI taxonomy): Eukaryota > Metazoa > Chordata > Mammalia > Rodentia > Hystricidae > Hystrix > Hystrix cristata. The sequence continues at coordinate 27,947 of PVJO010011825.1, forward strand.
GGTTATGGCATTTGAACTCCCTGCCAGAAATGATTAACACAATCTAAACTTCCCGAACAAGTAGAACAAGACAAACCATGGGGCATTTTCCAATAATACTGCCCAAAGTCATGAAAAATGTCAATGTCGTGGTCAGGTGTGACAGCGCATGCCTGGAATCCCAGCACACTGGGAGGCTGGGGCAGGAGAAACACAAGTCCAAGCCTGGCCCAGACAAATGAGTAACTTAGCAAAACCCTGTCTCAAAATAAAAAATCAAAAGGGCTGCAGATGCTGCTCAGCGTGAAGGCCCGGGGCTCAACCCCAGTACAGCAAATAAATTAATAAATAATAAGCAACACAAATACACACTTACAAGGACACAGAATGTCATAAAAATAACCAAGGGTTGATTGCCAGTTCCATTCTCTTGAAAAGCAGAAATGAATTCATCAGTGAAGTAAAATGGTAGAAGGGGGTAGTGAGGAAAGGGGACTAAATAGACACGGCAGGCTCACAGCTGGGTCCCAGAGCCGCAGGAGAGCAAGTGGAGCAGGGCACACCTGCCGGGGCCTGGACAGAGAACTGCTGCTCCCCGGAAGTGTCCACTCGGTGTTCATGTCTTAGGTAACATAGTAACATACTGTCCACACGGGAACTTGTCCTTGTGGTTAGGAAAGACAGGCTGATCTCCTTGAGATTTAGGTGTCAGAGTATTCACAGTTCAAAGCATTTCAACAAGTGTGTGTGTGTGTGTGTGTGTGTGTGTGTGTGTTGGGGGTGCACATGTGCAGTGTGTGTAGAAAGAAAATGGGAGATATAAAGACAGGTGAGAATTCTTCATAGTTCTATACTTTCAACTCATTTGTAGCAATAAATTTTGAAAATCAAAAGATGGAATAAAAATACAAATAAAGGGGTGTGTGTGTGTGTGTGTGTGTGTGTGTGTGTGTGTGTCTGTGTGCCTGTGCCTGTGTGTCTGTGTGTAGGGAGGGAAAATGGTGCTAAGGAAAGAGAGAAAAGAAGAAAAAGGAAGGAAGGAGGGAAGGAAGGAAGAAAAAGGGGAGTGAGGAAGGGAAGAAGTAAAGAGTCTGGGGCAAGCAAAAACCAAACGGTTGTCATGGAGAGCATGAGACAATAATCAAGAACTTATCTACTCTACTGAAACAAATATCGTACCATCCTACAGCCAAATACTACAAATACTACCAAAATACTACCGAATACTACAAAAACTAAATTGAAAAGTCATGAAAAAGAGGAAAACAGGCTTCAGAAAGGGAAATAAACTTTTTTAAAAGTTAGTGCAACATGCAAAGGTCTGAGACAGGATTCAGAGAGGAGACATTTCTCAGAAATGTGAATTTTCCCCAAGTGTTAACTCTCAAAATGACACAAACTTAAAAGGAAACAAATCTCCAAGATTTTCCAGAAAAATCCCCACAAATCAATCAAATGTGATTCTAAAGGAATTTGGAAAAACAAGGATGACTGAGAAGCAGGTAGCGTAATTTGCATCTCCGGCCCAGCACCTCCCTCTGCAAGCAGGACACTGCAGAATGGGCGGAGGGCCTCTGAGAAATGCACACGGCAAACCACGGAGACTTGGACATTCAGAAACCGTGGTGAACGCTAAGTGGACATCTCCAGTCCTGGCAGTCAGAGCCCTGGACAGGAGAGGGACTAGGCACACGTAGCAGACTGCTCGTGTGCACATTAACAGGGAAAAGATAGAGAAGGAGAAACCCGCACCTTCTCCACCAGGCCGGGGGCAAGTGTGGAACCCTGTCCCCAGGCGAGCGCCAGGTGGAGCTGGGGCCGGGTGTACCCAGGACACACGGGCTGAAGGAGGCCCTGATGTTGGCCTCTGTTCTCCACAGGTGTGTGGTGACAGACGCTGTTGTTTGAAGCCACCTACTCATGTCACTTTCCTACGGCAACCCTGGGAAACGAACCCAGCAAATACTACAGTGAAATTTCACAGTACCCTGGTTAGACACAAAGGTCATCTTTTGGAGGTAATAAAAGTTCATAAATTAATGTTGGGCAGAAATTTGGACAGTTATTGAAACTTAATGTTTTCATGCACGGATATTCCAGGACTTAATTTCTACCACAAAGAAATTTCCACCTGGTTATTCATTCAGCATGGTAACAAAGATTGTAAGTGCACGTGATGTTGGTTATTAGGAGACTTGGTAAATAAATCTATACTAAAACACATGATACAATCTAACAATTAAAATCCTCACTTGGAGTAATGCGTGTTCTGGAGCAATTGCTGAATAAACCCAATAGGGAAAGTTTCATAATTATGACTCAGTTTTCACCAATGTATAGAATTGAAGCAAGTATTAGAGGTTGACTCACCAGTGTGGAAGATAAATAGGAGATGAAAAAGGATCAGCAACAAAGTGATAATCATGTTATTTCAGAGAGAAGGAGGAGATCAAGAAAAGGAAACTGTAGTTCATCATCCAAAGGACAGATTGTATTCATAATGTGCATATTTTCAAGAATTAGATAAGCATGGGTTACCGTCATAAAATTAGGTGTTACCATTCTGATGTGAAAATTAATGGTTAAATAAGAACCTCATAAATATGGATCACAGAAAATTCAAAGATTGGAGTGTTTCCCAAAATGGAGAAAGTACAGAGTTCACAGAATGGATGAGCACACACTGATTGAGAAGTTTAAAATTCTCTCTGATCACATCCAAATAGTCCAATATCAATTCCACATCAGTAATTCTTCACGTAACCAACAGAAAGAGAAAGCTGTGTGTAAGGAGGCCTCTCCCGTACTTCTAGGCAGAAGAGCCGTGAAGAACCCCGCCAGGACCAAGGCCACGTGTCGCAGGGATCAAGGCCACGTGTCGCCCGGAGCAAGGCCACGTGTTGCACACAGATGGTGTTCGCAAGCACAACTGAACTCGGGGAATACAGCAAGCATGGGCCATCCTCTAAGGAAATCCAGGGATGGCATCTAACTAGGCATCTAACTAAGTAAAGTTTCAAAGCATTTTTACTTCTTTCTTGGCGCCTCAAAATTGTCCTAGTAGAACGCAACAATTTCATAATTGTGCTTATTGCCTCTCTTCCTCCTCCCCCTCCTCCCCTCCCCCTTCTCCTTCCTCTTCCTGTTTCTCTCTCTTTCCTTTCTGTCCTTCGCTAAGAAATTGTTCCCTTTCATGCTTGACTATCAACTACCTTCTTAAATTTAAGTCCTGTTATCTTTTCATTTCTGCTACATTCACATATTCTTTTCTTCATGCCACCATAGTCCTTGCCAGTCAGTTTCTGATCCCTCTTTCTTTTGAGTATTTCTGTTACCATCAGACAATAGTTCTGTGGGGAAGAGATATTTGGAGTGTGAGGCACTCACATTTCATGGAGTCATTCACATCCTCCCATTGTTAATTGTATTCACTTTCTGCCAAATAAAGTAAAATTTAATAAGTATATTGTTCTGCTTGGGCTGCCATACAATATGTCACTGACTAAGTGGTCTAAACACTAGAAGATTATTCCCTCCCATTTCCGGTGGCCGGAAGTCTAAGATCAGGATCCCACGTGGCTGACACTGATGTGGGCTCTTCCTGGTCCACAAAGAGTGACCTACTTCCTGTGTGCACACATGGCCTCTCCTTGGCACACGGACACAGACAGCTGTCTCTTCCTCATCTTACAAGGCCAACGACCCTGCTGGATTAGGACTCTTCCCCTGTGACTATAATTGAACTTAATTACTTCCCAAAAGCCATCATGTCCAAAAAAGTCAATTTGGGGATGGATGCTTCAGCATATAAATTCTGGATGGACAGCATTAAATTATGTTAAAAATCAATATTAAGCACATTCCTCTTTTTATGTAACAGTGAATCTGTGAATCCACTTTCCTGAACTTCTACTGAGTCTCTGGGAAAAGAGATTTCTGGAAAGCTGTTTATAAAATAAATGACAGGTAATTCTGATAGTGAGAGTGCTTTTTGGTGTGACTTTTTACTTTCTTCTCTGTCTTGATTTGGTTCCTTAAAAATAATAGGTACCACTAAGATAAGTTTATAATGCTAATAATATGAAAATATAGGTTGTCAAAGTAACATTCTCAATGATACAGTTTCCTGAAGTAATATTTTATCAAAGAAAAATTCATTATGTCAACTACAAATGAGTTTGAGTTTATTTTAGGTATTAGGCTTTGGGGGAAATTTGATAGCAGCCTCACTCTCATAGAATATGTAACGAATAAGAGGGAATACAAAAGTAGATAAACATAATAAACAAACAAAAAGCTTGGTAAATACTAAGGAAGAAGCACAGATAGCATTTCATTTGAGGGGGAAATAGTCAAATGGGGGAAATAGTCAAATTAAATAAAGAAGGGATAAAAAATTATCCCTGCGGTGACTTTTCTGAGGAAGAAAGAAGGAAAGGGAAGGAGGGAAGGAGAGAGAGAGAGACAGAGAGAGAGAGAGAGATGTCCTGGGGTAGAGAGGAGTCTAGCAGACCCCACGATGAAACCCTGAGGTCCAGAATAAGTCTGAAGGTGTGAGAAAGGAGTATGCATGTATCTGATAGTTAAGAAATTAATTTTTCCTAAGAAATGTGGAAAATATACTTTATTATAAATGCATAGAAAACAACTGAGGGTTCCTAAGCCACGGATGATTCCATGCATGAGTTCAGCTATTCCCTGTGCTCTGGATAATGACCCGGGATCCAGGAGGAGAACCAGGTGGTCAGTCTCAAGGTGACCTCCCAACCGTCCCACTGGAAGGAAGGAGGCCCCCAGCATGCTACAGAGTCGGGGGCCTCGGACAGGCGTCTACATCTGGAACCCCAGAAGGGGCCAGAGCAGGAGCAGGAGTAGAGTTCTCTGTTCAGCTGCTGTTTTCATAGTTTGGGTAGTGACATCAATTAACAAAGCGGGTGATGACAAATTATTTTGGAACAAATCAATTGAAAACAAGAAATTCAGATTAATCAACCCAGTGTGGTGGCACACACTTGTAATCCCAGCACTCTAGGAGGCTGAGGCAGAAGAATAGCAAATTCCAGCCCAGCATGAGCCACTGAGAGACTTAGCAAGATCCTGTCTCTAGATAAAAGATAGAAGAGGACTGGGGAGGTGGCTTGGGGTGAAGGCTCCGGTTCTAGCCCAATCAAATAATTATATAAAGAAAAGAAGAGAGAAATACACTATAGAGGCTAGTTAGAGCCAGGAATGTGGAGAAATTCTCTCTCATTGCCGTGTCTGAGTCTTGAGCAGGCAACAGGAAAAGCCATCAACACCTCATGATCATAAACGTGGTGACACTATGTGCTGGCCCCCTTGGTCATTAGCAGCGACGCTCACTGTAGGGTTTTCCTACTTTCATTCCTGCTTTATGGGAATATTTGGAGAGGAGGCTCCTAGAATTTCCCTACACCTAATCATTTTTTGGTGGGTGGGGTGCTGGGGATCGAACTAGGGCCTTGTGCTCGCTAGGCAAATGCTCTACCACTGAGCTAAATCCCCAACTCCTAATCATTTTTGACCGATAGACTGAGTCTCCCATCAAACCAGCCATAGAATTATGCCAACAAGGTGTCTGCCCGGGAATATTCAGTCAGTGGGCGCCTCCCTCCCAATCCGAACAGATGGTCTGGCTTCCTGTCTTATCCTTGGAATGTGAAGGGTAAATGGATGTTTGTTCACTCGTGAAAACTCATTTATCTTATGATGAATTCTAAAATAGAGTGTTGTTCGTACCTGAGAGTCTCTGATGTTTAGAAACCGGTTTATTTTCTTTTTGGAGCCTCCAGCCTTCTTGCAAAACACGGAAAGCCCCAGAGCACAGTTCTTGACCTTCAGGGTCTGTTCCTGGAGGATGTAACACCCGGGGGTTATGACTTTAAAGTACAACTACATCTTCTCTCAGAGCTTTGCCTCTGAAATGTATTAGCCAATGTTTATAAATAAGAAACACAGACCCGCCCTAATGACATCACTGCTAAAAACAGTTCTAAATAATAGAGAATTACACAAGAGTGATATGTGGTGTTTGCTGAAATATTACTGAGTTAGCTCAGTAGCTATAAATGATGTAACTTACCAACAAGGAATAAATATCATACAAAGTGGGACTATAATTTTATAATAAAATGAGTCTATGCATGTATATACCTACAAAAGTGACACTCAGAAGTGGCTCACAATACTGGCATTATTTGATAAGATTTTGTACTACACTTTAGATAGTTCCGCAGTGCAAAACCAGAGCCAGGTGTAACCCCAGCACTCCGGGAGGCTGAGACAGGAGGACCAGAAGCTCGAGCCCGGCCGGTGTAACTTAGTGAACATCTGTCTCAACATAAAAAATAATAAAAATGGGCAAAGGGCTGAGGATGTAGCTCAGCACGAAGGCCCTGGATTTAATCCTCAATACTGAAGGAAAAAAAAAAAAAGCACGAACACTACTCCCTCTTTCTCGAGACTTTATGGAGCTAGTATGGGGTGTCGGGAGAGTGAACCTAAGAATCAAGAAGAGATGCACACACAGAGTAGAAGAAGTTTCAGACCTGCGTCATTTTGCAATAGCTGCTGCCCCCGTGAGAAACGGGCATTCGTTTCTACTCTACCTCGTGAGGAGGTTAGACAAACTTTCCCTTCAAAAGGCCAAGTTCAGTGAAGCTTTCTTTTAAAATGTGAACTGCGCTGAGCCTTTTCTGTGTACCTCAGACTGCCACAGGACTCAAATTCTTACATTGCTGGATGTTGGTTAGTTTTTGCATTTAAGAAAGTGTTTCTATTTGTAGTTTCCCAGAGTCAGAATAAAATAGAATCCTTATCAAAGCCCTCTGCTTTAAGAGCTGCAAGTGTGGCCCACTTCAGTAGAACAGGAGCTAAAACCGCACATTCCGTATTAGTTCTTTGCAAATTTCTAAGAAACAGCTACATGCTACTTCTACCTAGCAAAGGAGGGTGAGACCACCCTGCACGATCACGCATGAGGAGGGCCAAGCCTGACCTCACCACTCCTGTGAACGGCAGTGGACACGGGAGGGACTTTTAGCAGGGACTAACTCACGCGTGACAAGCAGGGTAACGACATGTTTCCTTCGCCTGAAATTTGGAGAAAGTTCTCTCAAGGGAACCAAAGCTCACAATGTATGCGGTGGTGCTTAGGCACCCAGAAACAGTTCAGAGCCCACGGCACCCCCAAGACACCTGGTGAGAGGGGCTGCAGCCCAGCAGGAAGAGTGTAGCTGCGGGGACAGCCCCGGTACCCAAGTCCCTGCTCTAAGTGGGGCCCGTTCGTTGGAGGCTCGAACTTCAGTGTGTGCCCTCGGGAGGAGGTGGAACTTGAAGACTGGGGCCTAGAGGAAGGTGTTAGGTCCTCGGTCGTGACCTTGAAGGGGACTGGGGGTCCCACACCTTCCTGTCCCTCTGTCACTCCTGGCCGTGAGATGAGCGGATTTCCCTGCCCGTGTTCCACCCAGATGTACAGTTGCTCCTCAGTCACAGGACCGACCTGTCCTGGGTCGAGACCCACACAACCATGAGCCCAAGCCAACCTTTTTGCTTGGCAATCGATTCCCTTAGACATTCGTCATAGTAACGCAGCAAGCCGGGCGCAGGCCCTGCCAAGCCACCCTCGCACTGGACTCTCATCAAATTCGTGACACACGCTACAGTCCAGGTCCAATGTATTTCGCTTTCGTTATTCATTTCATTCCCTCCCAGGACAGCCCAGTGCCACTTGGCTTCCTACTGTCACCTGCACGCCTAGGTCAGAAGCCAGCTCTCAGCCTGCGTTCTGAGACAGGTGGGAAAGTATCCGGACAGAGCTTCCTAAACCATGTGGGACACACGGAGGTGGAAACCTCGGCAGACTCGTTCCCTGGACTCTGGGAAGCCCGCACGGCAGTGTCTAGGACAGGGCGACACCCCGTCACCATCTGCTTCTAATCTAAAGAGAACCTGAAGATGTAACTAAGCCAACTGACGAATGCCAGCAAGTCACCTTCTAAGAGAAGGAAGTAAGCAGCACTTCGTGAGAAATTTAAGTAAGAGCCAGGCGTGGTGGCCCACATGTGTAATCCCAGAACTTGGGAGGCTGAGGCAGGAGGAGTGCTACAAGTTTAAGGCCAGTGTGGGCTCATAATGCATTTAAGGGTATCCTAGACCACACAGCAAAACCCTGTCACAAAAAACAGAACAAAACAAAACTCAAATAAAGCTCTTCCATGGCTGCAGAGCACATCCCTGGCATCTGTGGTAATGGCCTGTTCTCCCCGAGTACCCCACTGCCCCTCTGTCTGCCAAGCGTTGGGTTCTGCAGTCCAACTGGTCTACCCAGCAAAGCTTGGAGGAAACTACTATTTTAAACCCATTTTTCAGAATGTAAACTGAAGGCCCAGAATCAAGACTAAGTGATTTGCTTACCATCACCAAGCTAGTAAGTCAAAAACAACTTAGTCTCTGCAATCTTAACACTTTAATACTTTGAAAAAAGAAAAGCAAAAGGAAACTCATGGTAAGGAAAAACATGTCCCTCTTAGGACTGATTCACTGTCTCAAATTGGGAATAAAACATTAAAACTCATAGCAAGAACATAAGCATCTTACACTTTTAAAAACAGGTCTAAAATTTTGCAAATGTCTACAGCTTAGAAAATATTCCACTTAATTAAAAAAGTGACTTTCCAGTATGTATGTCAGTTTAAAATCTGAAAATATTAAATTGCGAAGATGAAAAAAGTAGTTGGAAATAAATAATATCCAGAATCCGAGTCCTATCTGATATACAATTTTCCATTACTAAGTTTGACTTCAACTCCCTGAGAAGTAGGCTGTAGGAGAGTGGTGATGTTTGTTAGAAGATAAACTGTAGCACATTAAAATTTCAAAGAGTTTATCTGAGCAGACAGCAAGACAGAAAATATTTGATTAGTTAAAGTAATAGCCTTGCTTGGATTATTCCACTGGGAAGTCTCTAGCAGGTGGTTTCTGATTGGTTCCACTTAAATTCCCTTTTCTCAATGAACCAGGGCCCAAAAGCTGCCTATGCCAACAGCCCCTAAGTGAATCATTTTAACACGCTCACATTGCCTCAGGCATGGACGTAGAGTAGACCAAATTGTGTGCAGAGAATGGATTTCACTTGACACCACAGGGGCATACATTATTCTCAATGTAAAAGATACAGAGTCACAGTATAAAGTTAAAATTTATCAAACAGAGAAAACAATATTCAGGATTTTTGTCATAGAGAAAGTTCTATCTTTGCATGAAGGGAAATTCGGGGTCCCAGTCCTGGTTCCGAATCATTCTTAGTCTGAGTTTTGCTCAAAAAGTCTTTGCCTATTATCTATGTCTTCAAGAGTTCTTCCTATTATATCTTCCAGCAGATTTAGTGCTTTTGTTTTAATGTTTAGATCTACGATCCTCTTCGATTTTAGATTAGTACATGGCAAGAGACATGGGTCTAGCTTTAGTCTTTGGCATGTGGAAAGCCAGTTTTTTCCAGCACCATTCATTAAAGAGGCTGTCTCTCTTCCAGTGAGAGTGTTTGGCTCCTTTGTCAAAGGTGAGGTATTTGAGTGTATTTGCAGTTGTTTCTGCATCTTCTAATCTGTTCCATTGATCCTCGGGTCTGTCTTTTTGCCAGTACCATGCTGTTTTTATCACAGTAGCTTTGTAGTTTAATTTCAAATCAGGGATTGTGATGCCCCCTGCCTTGCCCCTGTTGCCCAGAATTGTTTTCGCTGTTCTTGGTCTCTTCTGGTTCCAGATGAATTTTATGATTGCTTTCTCTAATTCTGTGAAGTATGCTATTAGTATTTTAATGGGAATTGCAATAAATTTATATAGTAATTTACAAACAAAAGTCAGACTGCATGGGAAATACTGCAAAGGATCAATGACTGGGATCACATCCTATTAAAAAGCTTTTGCACAGCAAAAGAAATCACTAACAGAGTGGCACAAAAACCCACAGAGTGGGGAAAAACATTTGCTAGGTGATCCTCAAAGGTCTAATATCTAGAATATATAAAGAATTTTAAAAAATCAGACCCCCTAAATTTAAAGACCCAATCCAAAAATGAGCATCTGACATGAACAGGTACTTCTCAGATGAAGAAGTGCAAATGGCAAATAAACATATGAAAAAGTGTTCAATATCATTAGGCATTTGAGAGATGCAAATTAAAACACTAAGATTCCATCTCACTCCAGAAAGAACAGCTATTATCAAGAAATCAACCAATAACAAATGCTGGCGGGACTGTGGGGAAAAAGGAACTTTCCTCCACTGTTGGGAGGAGTGTAGACTAGTCCAGTCACTGTGGAAATCAGTGTGGAGATGACCTCAGAAAACTACAACTACAGGTCCCATTTGACCCAGCTATTCCTCTTCTTGTATCTTTCTGGAAGAATTAAAAACATCTTACCACAGTGGTATATGCACAACCATGTTTATAGCAACACAGTTTGTAATAGCTAAATCTTGGAAACAACCCGAATGCCCAGCAAATAATGAATGAATAAGAAGATTTTAGATAGAGTACTACTCTGTCATAAAAAGGATAAACTTGAAATATTTCTAGGTAAATGGATGTACCTTGAGAACATACTCTTAAGTGAAATAAATCAGACATGCATGAGTATATATCACATTCTCTGGTAATGAGAAACCGTAAATGTAAATAAGGACAAAAATGCATAGTAGATACTGTGAAAAGGAAAGAAAATATTCAAATGGGAAGGAGAACTAGGGAGGGGAAAGGAAGGAAGACAAAAGGAAAAGAAAATGAGAAAAAATGGAGAAATGTAAATAAAGCTGTTGTAAATAAGGAGGGGAAGAGGAAGGGTGGGGTGGAAAGGAAAAAAAAACAAGATGTATCATGTATAGATTCAAATTAACTATGATGTATGCAATTGTTACATATATCTAAAATGTACCAATAAATCTTCTTGGTTAAATGTTTGTGATCAGAAATCTCAATTTGGGATTGATGCTTTCAAGAGCAATCACGCATCAGCTGTCTGCTGAGTAAAGACTGTAGCACATTCCAGGGGACTTTGGTGCAGTCTGAGGTCACTGAGGACATACATATCGTGTCTGCCTTGTGTTCAGCTTGGTTCAGTGCTCACTGCCTGGGACACCCTAGTCTGTACCCCTCCTGCCGTGACTGCTGGCCTCCCAGGGCCAACAGCACAGTATCACAAGCCCAGCAATTGTCTCCAGTTATATTTGGTCCTGTATTTTCACAGCATTTTAAATAGAGCATTTTTTTTTTTATCTTAATGGTGAAATAATTTAAAACTACGAGAAATGATCTCCCCTTGTTTCGGAAGTATGTTCCTTTTACATTTGACAACAGAAATACCTTATTGAGTGAAGAGATATAAGTTGAAACTTGTACTAATAAAAAATAAAAACTAAAAAATAATGAAAATGCATAAGATATATAGTTGGATGGGGTCACACATACCTATAAAATCAGCACTCTGGGAGGCTGAGGCAGGAGGACTGCAAGTTCTAGCACTGTCTGAGCAACTTAGAAACTGAGCAAGACCCTGTCACAGAACAAAAAAATAAAATAAAATAAAACTTGCTGAAGATACAGCTCAGTGTGCAGGCCCTAGGCTTAAGCACCAGTACTGTCTCCCACACACGCACCCACATGCACACATACAAATTATATCAATTAACCAGTTAGAAATGCTGAGGCTAAGACTGCTGCTACACAAATTTACTGTGGAATGGAGAAGGCTTCCCTCCAATTAGTCTGAGAAATGTGTTGCAATTCCCTCCTCGACACCGGATATTAAGAGCCACAGGCACTTTGTCTTTGAGTGACCACTAACCTCGCCATGAAAGCGTTGGGAGGTTTTTCTCCCCATTAGGCAACAGTCAGCCACTGAGCGTGTCGTGTACCAGCTGACGGGTTAAGCTGATCCGACAGACCCGCGTGGGTCTTCCGAGGAAGTTATTCCTCCCATCTCAATGAAGCCACGCCAAAAGGGGAGAAGCAGCGCGAAGGGCCAGATGTTCTCGGAAGCCCGGAAGGGGCTGCCAGGAGGACAGATCAGTGCAAGTGGCCTCTTCCACAGCTCACAGCCCTCGATCCCACAGGCTTCTACCTGGTCCTCAGCACCTCGCTGATGACATGCCAAGTGTCCTCATCAGCAAGGAGAGGGGCCAGAATTAGCTTGGCATCTGCATGGTCCCTGGGTATGTGCTGAGGGCTGACTGTATCCAAAATGCCACATTTTGCAAATGAAGTCTCAAGGATTTATAAAACATGAGTGTTCAGCAAATATATGAGACTGAAGGGCAATAATAATTCAAAAAATGATTAAAAATTCATGAATTCCAACATTTTGTTGGATATAAAACATTGCATTTCTGGTCTTCTTCACGTATTCCTAACTTATAAGCAGTACTTACAAAACAGATCTAATTCTGCATATTCTCCTCATTGGGAATGTGTAATACATAAATCACAATGAGACAGCATAGAACTCTGCTATATTTTGACATCTTTTTTATTAAAATGAAACTTATTGTGCTTCTCTAGGTATACTTAAAATAACTGATACTGTTCAGGAGTGTCATCTAACCTTCCTTTTATAAAACACAACATTTTAGAGAAGGTTAAATTTAATCAAATTATATGGATTTAAATTCTGATTATAGTTATTCACCTGGAAGACACAATTGTGTATTTCCTGTGCCAAAAAAATCAGAATATGACAGTAAGTACAATTGTAATCCAGACACGCTGAAACTGTGTGATGTGTAGCAGGAAGATTTCATTTTTAATAAGAAGTTTATGATCCCTTTTAAATTAAATGATTTTTATTCTTGCCTATAGGCTACATTTGGTTGCCAAGGTTACTGTATATTCTTAACCTGAAAATTCAATGTGGAAATCACTTCTCTCTGAGAAAGATGGTGACGGTGGTGGTGGTGATGGCCCCACTAAAGACAACCACTCCTTTTGGAGAATGAGTGAACTAATTTTCGGATTAAATATTCCAAACTCACTGCATGAGAAACATTGCAATAAAACTTAAAAACAAAAGCAAAATCATAAAATATGTTTAAGCCTCCCCTGAGACCAGCTGAAAATCACACATGGTGTGGGGCCCGGGAATCTTCATTTGGGGTTCTGGGTGATTCTGAAATGCACTCTGTTCCCCTGAGCACTGCACCTGGGCCATGTCACCCAGTCCTCCAGCTACCATAAGTCACATCCAGTTAACGAGTCTAGGACTGGAACATGCAGAGGGAAACGTGTTCAGCTTCATGCAGATATTCACATGCAAAGCCTACATTTCAACAAGTTAGTGCAACCCACATTCTGGGAGCTGTCTGATGAGATAAACCCCTGAAGATGCTCAGCATTTCCTCATATATTTATTCCTTTGGGGTAACTTTACTGTCATGAGAGACGGGTGATAGATATATACATGCATAAACAGATAAACACATACTCTGAAGTAGAGGAGGTTTGGGGTGGACACAGAGGTAGAGAGGATCATCGGACAAAGATGATATAGCCAGACCCATTCTGCATTAACTTCTTTATCGAATCCAAGTCTGAAAGCTCAGCCATCAGCCCGCTTGGGTTTCATTCATCTGCCTTTTACTTTTACTTGGTAATTAGATGGACAGGAATCAGCATTTCGCTAAAGCCCAAAGTTTTGCTACACAGCTCTACTTTCCATTTTGGCATCATGATAGTTGTGGGAGATTTACTAAATCGATCTATTCCTGGTTCCAGGGCAAAGTGGTCTGTTTTTCTCAGATTCACAGGATTATCCTGAAATGATGGTCACTTAGGGTGGTAATTCGTGATTAAAAGGTTTGCCTTTATTTGGAGCTGTGTACTGCTTTGCTAAGAAAATGTTTTTTAAAAGCAGAAAATGTCCCAAATTGGCTTGGAAACTGATTCCTTCCACTTCTGACAGCACCATTGTCTCACGTGGAGAGCGGTGCACTGGCTGTCCCCGGCGGGCTGTGTCGTGAGCTAGATGACCTCCTCTGTCTTCTCCTGCCCCCGCAGGCCCGCGGAAAGCTGCTGGGCACCTGCTCTCCGGACTCTCTTCTCTGTGGATTCCACTCCAGTTTTTCTCTCCCCACCTTTGGCAACCTCTGCCCGGGATCTTTGCACTTCCTGTTATTTTAGAGTTTTGTGGGGTTTTGTCCTGACGCTGAATGTGTGGATAAAAATTATTTAAAAGCACTTGATTTTACATTGATTTTCAATTTATTAAAGTTAGAGTTTAAAAGAACAGGATCCTGCAGGTTTTAAAGTTCAGGATTTAAAATTGCTACACAATTTTATTTAAACCTAGGGAATAAAATATCACATTACTTGTGCTTGGAGTAAACTTCTGGGTTGAACAGTTTAAATTTTCTTTTAACTCCTTTAAAACCTAGTAAATTAGATCTCCTTTAACATATAGAACAACATTTTTGAATGTAGGCATTGTTTTTACTGACTTCATATGCCTGACAAGGAAAATTTATATGCTGAGCCAAAGTAAAATCTTCAAAAGCAGTTAAATAACTTTGGTAAATGTAGTATACTAAACTTAGAAATATACTAAACAACACTATGTCAACCTCAGCACAATAATGTACTTAGTCAATTTTTATTATATTTTCCTTATAATGAATGGACCTCTAGCTTTCTCTGAAATGTCAGCAAAATTTTAATTTTTTAAAGTGTTGCGCTCTAACTACATACATTCAAATCCACAGATAAAAATGATTTATTTTACCACAACATTATCAAATGTAATATACATGCCAAAAAAAAAAAACAAGAAATTTTCATTAACCCAGAAGTTATCTTACAACATTTTACCAAAAAAAGCATTCACTGACCACAAATTAAAAAACAGACTACACTATAGTTACAATGGTTTTAGTATTCTTTGTTAAATCTGTGCTTAGTTATTTATCATCCAAACATGAAAAAAATTATCAACCCTCAAAAGTAGTATTTCTCCATCCAAAATAAATTTTCCCACAGGTTGAATTTGGCAATGAATGGGGCATTTTGCTGTTCCAGCTAGAGGGACACTCCTGGCTTCCAGCAAGTAGAGACCAAGAAGGCCACTAAGCATCCTGTTATGAACAAGGCTGGTCCTCTACCCCACAAAATGATTACCCAACCTAAAAGGATACAGTGCTGATATTGAGAAAAATTGTTCTAAACGACACCCATCAATCAGCTCAAATGGAAGCACTGGGTCCACATTTGTCCCAATGCATTTGTGTTGGCAGTTTGCTTATCTAAGAAAGGCCTACTTGAGATATATTTGGAGCTAACCACACCCAGGATATTTCCATTGTGGGAGGTAGGGTTTGGGTGTCAGATGTTCCCCAGGGCTCCTGTGTGTTGATTTGTCCCTGAGCCTGCATGGTGCTGTTGGGAGAGGTGGAACCCTTAGGGGAGGAGCCACCGAGATGTATCCTCTTCCTGTCTCTTTGGCTCTCTGGCCATGAGGTGAACAGTTTTCCCCAACATGCTCTTCTTACCATCGCCCTCTGGACAGGGGCCTGAAGTGATGGGTGCACCTGATCTTGCACTGCAAAGTCCAAAACTATGAGCCAAACTCTTCCTTTTCTAAGATAATTGTCTCAGATATTTTGTTACAGGAATGGAAAGCCAGCATACCAACTTTCTAATGATACGTTAGGCTCTTTCTAATGTTGCTGTATCTACAAGAATCCTCTTGCACATGTTTACCTGAAATTCTGTTCAACATGCATTCTCCATAATCTAGATTTACCACAATGAATTAATTGATATGACAATTAAAATTGTGTCACTTGTCTCAAGCTTCACTCATAGCTGAAAAGACCTGTGCGTGTTTCTTTCTTTGTTCTTAAATAACTTCCAAATGTGTCTTTCAGGCCACAATTCCAAAATCATTACTGAGACAACTCTCCTGGGATAACTTCATTTGTATGGTTCCTAGTTTTGAGAACCATCTAGAATTTTATTTTCCTTTCTATTCCAAACTTCTACTCACTTAGTATCCCTTTGTTTAAGTAAAACATCTTAAAGCAGAATCTGAGCTTCTCCATTATCCCTTAAAGTCAATATATCGTCCACAAAATTAAAGAAGCTCTTGGGTTTTTTCCTAGCCTTCAAATACCTCTCAAATCGATGCACGTGTCTCTCTCTACCTCTCCACAGTGTTCTCCATTTTCTTCTTGACTACAGGCTGACATGCACCTCTTAAGTATTCTGTCTCTGATCTTGCTCGTTCTTTTATTTGCAGTGTTGCATGTAAATCTATTTTCAGTGGTGCCGAAAGTTTGCATCTGTCTGGATTCAAAACCTGCGCCACCCTCTATTGCTGCATACGGAAAACTCACAGCACTCAGAATCACAGAGGAATGAGCAGGTAAAGCTGCGTTTCCCGTGCCTCAGTGTGTTAGACATTCCTTGGCAGGATGGACCCTCTGACCCAGCCTGTTTGCTCATGTGTATGGAATTAGCTGCTTCACTTTGGGCATGGGGCAGCACCTGGGGAATTTCCTGTAGTTGGGCTGGTTTTGGGCCATTCCACTGAGGATGCCTGCTCAGAGGATCTATTCATTCTGATCTTCCAGCCCTCTTGAACCCAGAAGCTTGTCCTCACAGACTAAAACATGCAGGAGTTCTTGGGGCCAAGTGTCAGAAATGGGCACCAATTTTGTTCTACTTCATCCTCTTGGCCAAAGCAAGTCAATGGCCAGTCACTGGGACAGAGAGGTGGGCACTGTGAAGCGACATGGCAAAGGGCAGGGACAGGAGGCCTTGAAGAGTTAGAACCACGCAGTCCACTTACCCTCAGGCCTCCCCCCATCCCTTAGCATACCTGACACAGCCCTTGCGGCTCATGAGATGGCTCTTGGCACTCCCTGACCTGCTCACAGGCCTTTCACCCTTCCTCCACACCACCACATTCACCCCTTCAACCAAGCCGAGCTTGCACTTCAACTGCCAACCCCCACCATCTACAACTGGGCATTTGCAACTTCTAGTTCCTAGGGTCTGACGCTCACATCCTCCCTCCATCTTCATATTCTTAATCCTTTTGTTTAAATATCACTTTTAAGAACACTAATATGAATTCCTAGTTTGCAAGGAATTTTTCTGATTTTACTTTTCATTGCTTCCTGAAATTTTCTGTATTTGTTTACTTGTAATTATTCTGCTTACAATCCTGTCTTTAATGGATCACAGATCTTATGGTTACCAGAGCAATGTATAATATAACCTCAGTATTCAACTAATTTTACTAAAATTGCCTGAAAATATTATTTTTATAGCTTGTTATGTTACTTATATATTTTTGGGTTTTTGTCTATTTTCCAATGAAATCTTGCCTTAAGAAAAGAAAAAGAGCGGGGTATTTATTGGGTATGTATGGGATGTCAAGCTGTTTTATGTGCTATCATTTTAATTGTCACAGACATCCAGGTTCCTATCAACTGATGTGGAATTGAGGGTTAGAGGTTAAAGCAGTGACACAAATTAACTGGCAGACCTGGAAAATAATTGAGATCTACAATGATATTTCTCTTTTACTCTGAATTGAAATCTCACTGTTATCAAAAGAATAGAGTTATTCTTTTTTCTTGTTTCTAAATAAAATTTTTTCTTTCCAAATCTCTATATCTATTTCAATATCATTCCCATGTGATTATTGATGAGTCAGCTTTTTACTCTTTGAGAAAATTGTACACTTTGATTTTTATTATTCAATCAAGTTTTTAACCTAACCTTAAGGAACATACAAAATAAATACAAGCGTCATTTCCATTAATTAATAAAATTCTTCCAAAATTACTGAAGTGATAGAGAACAGAATTTAAGTGCCTTCAAATAACACTCAGGTGATCAATATTCATAAGTCAGCTTACAATCAACTTTTAAATTAATTTTTTGCCTCAATGATATTTGCTTAATTGAAAAAAAACTAGCTTCACAATTCTCCATGGGAATAAAAATAGGAGTTTGTCAGGAGACACAGATGACTGCTAAAAAGCAAGTGCACAGTTTTAGCACATAACACTGCAAAGCCCAAGAGGCAATGTGAGAGGCGTGCCGCCATCTTGGTAATCATTCTCTCCAGTGCTGAATTCAGGAACCAGAGCTCCATTCCTGTGTGAGTCTGTGGGTGTGTATCTCCTGGTCCCCAACCTCATAAACAATGGGGGAGCAGCTTGGCATTTTAGGGTCCACGTCCACCGACCACTGTTAGACACATTGGCTCACTCTTTGCAAGTGGATCATGAGAGCTGAGTGATACTGCCCACATGGAATCAAGTTACTACACGTTGGAACCAGAAAACCATATTTTTGAAGCCAAAATATGTTCATAAAGTTTGAACTGAGGAATGGATTTTATGTTTCTACAAATTTATATGGGCATGGTTTTTCTAATTTTCTGTAATTTCAGCCAAATTTGGTCTTTAATGCTTACTATAGCCAACAGATGAACCTCCCACTGACAAATTTTCAACTAGATGCACCTTGTGTGACTCCTGTGCATACATATGTACATATCAGTTGGATTCGATAACAATTGCAATTTTATTATGCTCTCCCATGGTCAACTTCCCTAACAATCAAGTCGACACAATTAGGCTTAACTACCACAATGCTTCCAAAAAATTAGTGGACAGGTGTATACATTAATTCCCTTTGCAGGTGAGGAAACAGAAGCTGAAAGAAGTGAGCTCACGTGCTGAAGGTCTTTGGGTATGTTAACAATGGAGCAGGGACCAGAGCATAGGTTCATGTGTGAACCAAAGGCTATGATGTCACACATGGGTTTTTACATATTAATATCCCGGAAACCAGAGTCCATTAGACTACAGAGGCCATGGACTCCCAGCTACTAGTATTACACACTTGTTGGGAAGTTATGATCCACTCATTTGGGGTTAAGGATAATCCTGCTGTGCAAGGGAGCTATGGAATGAAATGAGATGCAGATCGTGGCACACAATTCCCAGAAACACCAGCTACTGAATAGTATTACCAAAGGACCAATCTTCCGAAAACACAATCCATTCAGCTACTCAGGATTTGCTAGTAATAAACATGCAAGCTACACTGACCCGCTCTCCAAAGATGCTGGATCACAGGACAGTGTATTCTCCACCTGCAGTGTGTTCTCCACCTCCTCTAGTAACCCAAGCAAATGACTGTGCCTGATGCTCTGGTAGGCAGGCATGTTACCAGCTGCAGGCTCTACCATGCTGTACAGTATTGGTACAGGGGTTGGTGAGTGGGCAGGAGACACTGGAGCAGGGCGTGACAAGGGGGGCTACCCTGAACTTGCTGATGACTACACAGGCTGACTCTTCTGGATACAATGATGTTATAAATTAAATGCAATGACAAAACTCTAAGTAACAAAGGATGATGAGCTCACTATCCCAGGACAGCAACTACAGGTATTTGCACCATCCGGGAACATCAATCAGTCCAGATAGAATAAGTTCCTCTCCACCTCCCTCCACCCTTGACAGTTACAACAGATCCATATTTCTTACAACCTTACCAATTATCAAATACATTTCTGAATAATCTTGTATTTCCTTGATCTCTAGGAACAATATTAGAATTTCTACAGTCTTTGAGTTTTATGTCACTTATTTCAGTTAATAGAGTTGGTATAACCATCATTAAAAGTTAATCAGTTACATTTGAGCAACCATTGTTAAAAGTTAATCAGTCTATTGTAAATTTCTAAGATACTATGCTGCTATGACCACATAAATCTTTGCACATTCTTATACTGATGTCTACCTAGTTCTCATTGTTCAAGAAAATTCCAGGAAAGGGTTTTATATATATACATTTACTCCCTCATAAGGAATACACTGTACAGATTCTCAAGCCTACTGAAATGCAAAGTAATTCAAAGACTTACTCTTTTGTCATATATAGCTGTCCTAAAATATTACCTTTTGGCCAATGTAGTAGTCAATTTCCCCTTGCTGGGACAAAATATCGAAAACACGTAATTTAAAGGAGGAGAGGTTTGTTTGTGCTCACAGTTTGCATCCAAGAATTTTTGGCCTGGAGCATGGCATAGCCTGGCACAGGGGCCTGTGAAGGAAAAAGTACTCGGCCCATGGTGGCCAGGAAGCAGAGAGGGACAGAGGGAGCTGGGGAAAAGAACACACTCTTCCAGGTCACACCCCAGTGACAAGCTCCACCCAGGCCCCAGCTCCCAACAGCACATTCAGCCATGAACTTATCCATGATGAATCCACTGAGGTGAACAGCACCCCATGATCCAATCACCTGCCACACTCAGGAGACTTTGGGGGACCTTTTAGATCCAAAACATGCCAATCAGTTACATGATGAATCTAAAAAGACTGAGATTTTGTTTATCATATATCACATATATCCACAGTTAAAGTGCACTTTTTGGTTAGTTAGTAGAATGGTACATGTTATGTTTAGTGTGTGTGTGCTACTATTATACAGATACTTATACATTATCAGAAAGATTAAATGCAAGAACTCAAAATTATTTTATGAAAATAACATGCTGAAATAATTATGTATACTAGGATTTAAAAAACTAGGTATTGTCTTGTTTTCAGCAAACAAGTGGCAATGTTTCTTACACAAGGCTCATGCAAGGAGCTCAAGCTAGGCTCTGTTGCTGTACTGAGACAAAGTTCACCTTTTACATGGACGATTGTAGGGAAATGGAATATTCCTGAAAAAACAGTCCAAAGTAGACATCGCAACAGCATACTTCACAGATCTAGAGAAAACAATCCTAAAATTTATATGGAAACAGAAGAAGCCTTGAACAGCAAAAGCAATACTGAGCAATAAGACCAAAGCAGGTGGCATAGCAATCCCAGTTCAAGCTATACTACAAAGCAATTGTAATAAAAATGGCTTGGTACTGGAACAAAGATAGACACATAGACCAATGGAGCAGAATCGAGGACACAGAAACTTCTCCAGACATATTCAAATATATGATTTTTGCCAAAGGATCCAAAAGCATACATTGGAGGAAAGATAGCCTATTTGAAAAATGGTGTTGGAAAAACTGGTTGTCAGTTTGTAGAAGAATGAAACTGGACCCATATCTCTCACCATATACTAAATTAAAATCAAAGTAGATCAAAGATCTAAACATTAAAACAGAAACATTAAACCTTCTGGAAGAAAAAATAGGCAAAAGACTTGAAGACATAGGAGTAGGAAAGGACTTCCTAAATAGAACCTCAACCTCAACTGAACAAGAAATAACAAGAAGAATCAACGAATGAGACTACATTGGACTAAAGAGCTTCTGTACAGCAAAAGAGTCAATTAGGTTGTTGGGTGTGTAGGGTGAAAAGAAAACCCACAGAATGGGGAAAAATCTTTGCTGGCTACTCCTCACACAGAAGACTAATATTGAGAATATAGAAATAACTCAAAAAAAAATCAAACTACCTAAAATCAATGACCCACTCAAGAAATGGGCCAGAGAAATGAACAGATATTTTACAGTGGAAGAAATACAAATGGCCAACAAATATATGAAAAAATGTTCAACATCTATTGCTATTAGAGATATGCAAATTAAAACAATTCTAAGATTTCACCTTACCCCACAGAGAATGGCAATCATTAGGAAGTCAAACAATAACAAATGGTGGCAGGGCTGTGGTGAAAAGGGAACCCTCCAACACTGCTGGTGGGAATGCAAACTAGTGCAGCCATTATGGAAATCAGTATGGAGATTTCTCAAAAGTCTGAAAGTAGAAATCCCATACAACCCAGCCATTCCCCTATCAGGTATCTTCTCAGAAGAGCTAAAGACATCATTCTACAGAGATACTTGAACAACAATGCTTATAGCAGCACAATTTGTAATAGCTAAATTCTTGATGCAAACTGTATACCCATCAATAGATAACTGGATAAACAAAATGTGGTATATATACATAATGGAATATTATTCAGCTATAAAGAATGACAAACTAGAGTTATTTATAGGAAAATGGATGGACTTGGAAAATATAATGTTGAGCGAAATAAACCAGACTCGCAAGCTTGACTACTGTATGGCATCCCTCATTTTAGTGAGGCAAAATACAAACCAAAAAAAAAAAAAGGGTAAACAATGGATACGAAAAGGCAAAGGGTTACCTGCAAGCTAATAGGCAAAGGCCTCAAGGGAACAAGAAGAGGGCAAAGAGGGAGGGGAATGGGAATCCAGAGGAATAATATCTTAAAAACAAGAACCTGATAACCCAAACTTAAAACAGCGACACGTACACGAGGTACTACAGTAACTTTATGCAGTTGTGACTTAATGCTGCATCTATGTGATTGTTTACATTGCTCACTGTCTTAAGCGAAAGGTACAATGTAATGTAGTCTATAAGCTTGTGTAATAGCCTCTAAGTTTGTGTAATTTTGGATAAATTTTAATAAAAATCTATATAACAAAATGATTTTATGTGGCCCTAGCAGACATGGTAATTTACAACAGACTGATTAATTTTTACGTAGACAAATTTCCTGCCAGAGAATAAAATACATGGCCTGAATTCCAGCTGCCAACGGATTCCTTGTTCCCACCTGAAAGCTCCTAAGCCTGGTCTTTACCATGCCTTTTTATTTTCTATTTTAATCGTACATTTTAGATGTACACAGTGATAACATTCATCACAGGGGATTTGTACTTGTACATGATAGATCTTCTTGCTTCTTTTTTCCCCACTGCCCTCCCCTCCCCTTCCCCCTCCTCCCTCCTTATTTACAAAAGCTTCATTTCCATTTTTTAACAACAGTCTCTTCTTCTGAGCTCCAACCAGAGTCACCCATCACTGGTTTACAGCATTCTAGAAATACTTCTCCAGCTGGTATCTCCGAACCTTCCAAACGTCCCATGACCCAGTTCTGAAGGCGGCTGACCTGCATGCTCAATCACAGTCACAGCACTGACCGCTTTCCTGGCAGGAAAATCTATCCTGGTCACTCTCTTTGTTGCTGCAGTTCACTACCCGACACCCACAATTCAAAGACAGAGAAGTTCCTTTTGCCTCACATTTTTAGTCCATAGCTGGGTGGCTCCAAGTCAGGACAGGATGGTGGAGTGACCAAAAAAAGCCATTTACATGATGGCAGACATGAAACAGAAAACTGAAGACTAGGGAAAGAGAACCCTGCTGACCCACCTCTTCCATCCAGACCTCCTCCGAGCCGAAGTCGGCTACAGTGCCCCATAATCCAATGACACTGGTAAAACCACCACCCACGAGTGTAAGGCACGTTGGAGCAACATCCAGATATAGCCCATAACAGTCAGTGCAGCAGCCATGGAAATGTGTCCCTGAAATCAGCTGGAGAGAGCAGAGCTCAAACGCCACTCCCATGTCTCCACAGCACCCTGTCTCTGAAGTTACACATCCTTCTGCCCCTCCGCTAGTAACAGCTCGGCCAAGGTACTAGGACTCTAAGCCACCCTGTGAAGAAGGGTTAGCTCCAGGACAGTGACGGTGAACCTTTCTGAGCTTTCAGCGATACAAACAGCCCCGAGTGGCACAGTGCCGCAGGTTCCCCACCGCTGCTGCAGGACTCCTCTTCAGCCGGGCTGAGATTGTGTCACGACAGGCGTCAGCCTGCATCTCCTCCTCCCCAGTCGTCTCAATGCCCCCTCGGCTTTTAGAGGTCACGCCGCTCACAAACACCGCCTTCCTCTTTGTTTGCACTGCTCTTCAGCCCAATAAGCCTCTTGGATGTCTAACTCTCTCACGATACCTCCTTCTCAAAGGACTGAAGGTAACACAGACGCCCTGCTCCTAGCCACTATTAATTTACTCTAGCAAATGCACAAGAGACATACGTAGATACAGTCACGTTTTTCATGTGACTGTTTACAATTTAAATCGGTATCATTCTTGGGGGTGTATGCCAAGAAAAATTTCAAGGGTTTCCCTTGAAATGTGAAAGCAAGAATAACAACAAAACAATGTGTTAGCCATTTATTAGTTGTTGGGCAATTAGGTTGTTTCCAAGACTTAGCTATTACAAATTGTGCTAGTATGAACATGGTTTTGCATATATCACTGTGATATGATGATTTTAATTCTTCTGGGAAGATGCTAAGCAGAGGAATAGCTGGGTCAAATGGGACCTCTAAAAAATTTTTAAAAAACCAATATTTTAATTTTTGATGAAAAATTTTTGATCTGCTAGTGTTTTAGGGTGATGAGGTTCTGTACATTTCCAGTTCTATTAAATAGAAAAGTCAACTTGTTCAATTTCTTCTGTAAATTCAGATTATTGGTGGCTACTCTATTGGATAGATAGATTTGATTTTGTTTGGCTATAAATATCTTTGATAAGGAGTAACCAGCTTTAAACTCACATCTGTTTTTACAGATTTTAGAATTACTCTTGAATAGAAGTTGGCCACATTGTGTCCTACTAAGATGTCACCATTTCGTGCATTTATTGAAAACGCTGACTAAATTCACCTGTTGTGTTTAACTATTTTGCTGTTTTCAAATTTGTGACCCTTCTGTGATGTTTAATGTTTTACTTATAAGATTTTAGACATTCTTGGGTAAAATTTCCCTTTCTTAGTGTAGTGCAAAGTAGCAAATACAACACAGGTTATTTTTTCAAAATATTTATTCTTTCCCTACATAAATCATAATGATGTTTTCTCAAATAGTCCATTCCTGTTGCTATTATTTTTTACTCCCTTGACAACTGAACACATTAAAGAGTTTTGAAGGCTATATTTTGTCTTTCAATTACAATTATTTCTCTAAAATTTTTTCTTCTTATCCTCCTTTCCTATGAAGCATCTAAGTATGTGTTCATATCAATTCATTATGATATGTCCCCGGTGTTGCTATAAGAACCTTAATTGAGATTTTTCACATAGGTTAGTTATATATCTCTACACACTACAAAGGGTATCTACAAAGACAGCAGACCCGATAGTTTACTAATAGTGAAATGCATGGTGCTTTTAATGGTAAGGCAGGATGCTGATGATTCGTGACTGTTGAGGAGAAATGAGGCCTGCTTTATGAAATGTAGGCACGATGCCCGCATTCCATGGTTGTCAGCTTGCTGCTGTTCATTCTGCTAACAATCTTAGAGGATTTACTGCCTACTCACCATGATTCTAAGAATTTAGGATTCTAATTATTGCTTTGTACTAAGACACTAAAAATTATCTCTTTAAATATTTATCTTGAAAAATTTAAAGAACGAAAAGGAAAAGAAGAAATAGCTTCACAAAAAATTTTCCTGCCCTCATAGTCTCAAATCTCCTGATGGGAACTTCTCCAAGGTGCAGTTGTCAGACAGAATATAGGACACCAAGATAAATTTGAATTTCAGATATACTGTGAATTATACTTTACACTAGAAGCATTTCCCAAACACTGCACGGTGCATGCTTAAATTAGAGTAAGGAAGTTAACATGTATTTATTATTTATATGACCTTCAAATTCATACTTTTGATAAATTACAATGAGTCTTATTTCACAGAAGATGGAGGACGTTAAGCCGAGAAGCCAACCTGACATTTGCACACGGTCTCATCAGGGGTTACTGTGGCTCCGTCTGCAATCTGTGGGTTTGACACCAAAGATGCTGACTGACAGATCTCTCAGGTCCCTCTTCATCTCTGCACTGCTGCCCTGCCCGGTGGCAGATCCCAGTGCACACGCCGCGCTGAGTCCACAGCAGCCTGGGCCCAGTCTTTTTGAAGGCCCGTATCAGCCCTTCGCATTGCTGAGCCGCAGCACTTGACATCGCAAGCTTGGTCAGCCACCACGTACCAACGGCCATGGAGCGAGCTGGCTGCTGAGTAGACGGGACAGCTCTTTGCTCTGTGTCCGGACGTCTCAATCCTTCAGGTCTTGGCTTTCTTGATGTTTTCCAACCCCTGTTCCGATTTTAAAAAATCATCTCTCTTTCATTATTCACGGAGCGGGCAGTTGGTATAATAAAAATCCATCACTCCTGGAAATGAAGTCAGGCACGCTCTTGAATGCAATATGTTTCGGTTTACATAAAATATATTAATAATTAATTGGCTTACAAGGTTTGTAACTTGGTTTGGGACACTTAGAGAACCCACTTATGGGAAAGTAAAACCTCAAATTGTTCACTGCATAATGGGGGTCCCTACTGCATTTTAGAAGGAGAAGGATCCCCAGGGTCCTCCTGATGTGATTACTGGATAATACCCTGTGGTCCCACACCATCTCTTCTGCTCTAAGTGGGGTGTCACAGAGGGGATGGGGGTGAAGGTTCAGTGGTTAAGATGGGAACAGTCAGGAACAAGAGGGCTGTGCACCCACATTAACAGGGTGGCTCTCCGTCAAGCACACGGACCCAGCACACTTTCCAAGGCACATACTCCGTGGCCTCATGTCGTAAGGTCATAAGGCAGGACCCCAGATTAAAAAGACCAAGGTCTTTATGAGAAGGGGAACAAGGAACTGAGTTCTCTCCCTCACTTGCATGTACTGAACATAGCTGTGTGAAGACACAGTGAGGAGGTGGCCATGTGCAAACCAGAAAGGGAGGCCTTGCCGGAAACAGAATCAGACAGAAACTCCATCTCAGACTTCCAGGCTCCACAATGGTGGGGACACATCTGTGTTGTTCAAGGCACCCGCCATGTAGCCTGAACAGCACTCTCTCATTTCTCCCTGGACCCTCACTTTGCAGCTCTTGTCATAGCCGTCTGCCTGTAGTTTCTTACTCCCCACTGGCCCCTCGGGACTCCAGGCTCGATGCTGTTTTATGCACTGTGGTCTCTGCCTGCACAGTCAGCACTGTGATCCTGGTGGGATGGACACCAGTGCTTCGGGCAGGCCTGAGAAGATCCAAGACGATGCATTCACTCTCTGCTCTGTCCTTCCACCCTGGGTGAGGGGCTGGAATTTGGAGATTTCTTGTTGATAAATCTGTACTTTGCCAAGCGGAGGAAGAAGCCAGAGCAAGCAAAGTGAGCAACACCTTCGGCCTGGTCCAGGTTATGTAGTTGTGTGGACTCTGCAATCCTTTAATTTCAGGGGCTTCTGGATTCCTCACAAAGACATTTCTACCCCAAAACTGGTGGCGGCTCATTGTCTCTGTGGGGCCAGAAGAGGCCGAGTGCACCCTCTGGCTGATGTCCCTCTGTACAAAGTCACTTCTTGGTTTTTAATCCTCTCATAAGTCCCTAAAGAGAGGCTTATCAGAAAAAAATAGTTTCTTATTACAAAAATTCTTGGCCTGAAATCACTATTCTTGAAGACAGGCTTAATTTTATAATAAGCTTTTGATTATTAATTTTATTTCACAAGATTCTCCCAGCTCCTCTTCCGCCATCTGCCTGCATTATGTATTTCTCTAGAGAAACTGGGAGTACATTAATTTTTTTTCATAAATTGATTCTATCTACCTAAATAATCTCACACTTAACTTTCTACTATGCAATTTTGTCAAGATATATGTTAAGATTATTTCCAAATGGATCTATCACCAACTAATATGTACTTTCAATACTTAGAGTGAAGGTTTTTTTAATACCAGGAAATTTGCCCTGAATTATTTATTCTTTCCATTTTCTCCAGAAGCAAACCCATAAACACGGGCTGGGAGCCCAGTGATTTATTTGCAAGGTGATCCCAGACAGCACAGTTACGAGAGTAAGGAAGATGAATTTGCGCATTGAGAAAAGACAATAAAGTGTGTGTTAATAAGCAGTTTACCGTCCTTGTCAATCTGGCTGAGCGCTACAGGGAACTGTCAGGAAGCATCAACATGCCAGGATGGGAATCCATCAGATCTGGGCTCTTAGTCATTAAGCGCAGCTCCAAGAGTTGTCAATTACCCAGAAACTCTGGGCTGCTCTAGAAAACGCTGAGCAAGTTCCCCAGGCGAGTTCCCAAGACCACAACAGAGAAAGATGCAGGGAATCAACTCAGTCTTCTGGCAGGTGAACTACCGAGAATTATCTACTGTGGGTGCAGAAGAGTCAGAGGTGGACCCCGGGGACACCGGGTGACGCCTCAGCCCCGAGTGCTGTGCTGCCCTCTGTTCCCACTGAGCGGCCGCTGCACCTAAACCTGAGCGTAGGGTGGCACAGAGCCCCCACACAGGGCTGTGCAGGTGACAGCAGGAGAGGAGAGTCCTCCTTTCTACTCCCTTGGCTCTCAAAGCAATGTGACCCATGAGGACCCAAACACCAAACAAGGGTTTAATCTCGACATATATGCAGATCTTAAGAGACAGCTCTCCACCTCCTATCTTAGTCAAGTTCCTGGTCCCTGGGACACAATCCCTGACACCAGCAACTTAGAGGAGGACAAGTTTATTTTGATGCACAGTGTCAGTGGTCAGCTGGCGCCAAGGCAGAAAAAGCATGGCGGTGGAAGTGTCAGTGGAGGAAGGATCCTCACACTGAGCGGCCAAGAAGCATGGAGAGAAGGAATAATCCAGGGAGGGAGATAGACTTCCAGATTATGCGCCAATGACTACTTCTTCCAGGCAGTCCTATCTGCTACCCACACATTCAGTTATGGACTCACCGCGGATGAGTCCACCGATGGGTAGAGAGCCTCCATGAGCCAACCATCTTCCCAAAGCCCCGCCTCTGAATGTGGAGGTTGCAGTCAGACCAGCCATGGCGAGGAAAGGTCTACACTGCTGAGTTCACGTGAGGAGATTGGTTCTCGTCACCGGGAGTGTTCGGGGCCACACTTGCTCTGTGGCTTCTGTGTGCCAATGGTTCAGGTTGGAGACACATAGATTTTCACCCTTCGTGTGTCTTCCATGGGTCCACAAACACGCTTCTTTCTCAAGTAATTTTCTCTTCTCATATTCTTATCTTCCTACTTACAAACATGTTACCAATAAGCCAGACCATTCACAGCTACCTTTGAGTATCTGTTAATCGGTGCCTCAGACCACTTTGCCTTCACACACATTGTAGAAAGCTAGTGTGAGCCTCGAGGTCTCCACACTTACAAGCTGTCCCGTGGCTGCTACCCACGAAGGACAGCCATGAGCGGGACTCTGCATGATTTAGTTCTGCAAGGTCCTTCCTCAAGCATCTCCAGTCTTCCCTCATTTGATGGGCTCAGAGTCTGAGAACTGCTTCTGTACTGGGAACAGGCCAAAGAGCACATATCCTTTATGTGGGAGTTGGAGAACATCGCTCTGCACACCAGTTTTGATCTCCTGAGTTATACAAGTCCAGAAATACCCTCGCTGACTCATCCCCAAAGAACATCGTGTTCATTAGCTGACCCCAAAGAGCCCTGCATTTTAATGTGCTCCCAACCCTGACACCGGTCACCGTCTTCCACACTGTGTCTGGGAATGGGTGGCTCCCACTTTGGAAAGTGTTTCCTGATGCTTTGGCATCTACTCCACTTTTCTGAACCAAACTCACACTGCACGATGGCTGTTCACTGAGATGTTCTCTCAAACTTTTGCTTACGAGTTGTTGAGCTTGCTGCCCTCTGAGCTCTTCCCTTCACGAAGAGTGTTTGCATGGACATTTCAGAGATCTGCAAATTCTAGACCGTGTCATTACTCTTTCTATTTTTAAATTTTTGTTGTTCCAAAGTACTCCTTCCTCATGAATGCTGCCGCGTCACTACTAATCTGTCCCCATCTTCCAACAGTGACTCAGCCCTCTCAGTGAGCCCCTCACTCCCATAGTGTCCCTGTGTCTGCTGTCTCTGAGGTCTAGCATCTCAACACCCACCCCGTGCCCTGCTACACTCCGCCCTTGTACATCTGCCCAGTCGCAGCAGGTTTGGGTACAGGTTAAATATTTTTGAAACTTATAAATTGCGCATCTATTCTACATTTGCCAAATGCAACGTCTGCAGAGTCCTCCTCCCACTACCTTGCTTTTCCACCTTGCTGCTTTTATGATGTCATGGAGAAGGGGGGTACCATCTCATATCACCTTGTTTGTGTAAGAACATGCAGATCAGAACCATTCAAAAGTGAGAGCCAAGCAAGCAGAAGGCCCTGAGTTCGACCCCCAGCACAAAAAAAAACAACAAAAAAACAAAAAAACAAAAGTGAGAGCCAGGACTTCCCGGCTGGTAAAGAAACTCCGTACACAG